>JASKDV010214481.1:0-10135 GCA_032466395.1 Aegires albopunctatus | reverse complement strand
ATCTAGATGATGTACGCAAAAATAAGAATATGCAGATACATCTAAATCTAGATTATAGAGATTTCTAGATCTAGATACGGTAAGTCAATAAGTTATTTTTTCCTCTTTCCCGGGCATCGTCGGGTACACTGCTAGTATGACATATTTATGTCACATGAGAACGTGGTCATCTGTAGCCTTCGAAGCTCAATGTGACACAGTCGTCAAACATCGATCAACGTACGGTATGTGACTATTTAGTAATCAAATCATGTTCGAAACAAATCTGAATGGTAGGTTATTATTGTTGTAGTGTAGATGCAATTCAGCAAAGGCAAGATTATTCTTTTAGAGGGGTTGAAGCCGCTGACAAAAAAAAAAAATATATAAAAAAAAAATAATTATGTAAATAATGCTAGACTTCTCACATCGGAAGAAACGTGTGCAAGAAATGATTTATGATGGCAACCTCCCTTTAATAAAGTGAATCTCTTCACAAGTAAGTAAGCTGTGGAGATAAAATGAAAATGGCCAGTTACAGAATGTACTGATACAGAGCTTATTTTTATGTGTGACGTATGTTATAAGGGGCACTAGAGGGTTCAACGCAGTTTTACAAAACGGTAACATAGAAATTTTAACAAGGATGTTTCCAATGACACACATTTTTGAAAAATATAAAAAAAAGAAAAGCATTACAAAATAAATATTTCTGAGGCTGGTGACAGTGGATCCATCTCTGACTGGGACTGCTAGATGCTGGCTGACGGTGTACTTCTTCCGTGAAAAGAACTCATCGTAGCTTCCATTGCAGACAGTTTGGTCTTCTGTGCCCGCAGTTCATTGCGTAACGCAGAAGTTATGAGCAACAGTTCCGTTGACGGCAAGTTGTAACAAAACACAAACTTTTTCGTTGCCATAAACCGGAGTTGCCCCTGCGTGCGGTGCCTCTTTATTTTATTGTTTACTCTTGAGCGACCAAACAGATGCGCGACTTAAGTTGCCCCGTGCGCGCCTAGCCCAACTCCTCATTTTAACAAAGTTGAAAGCCGACTGAAGCCAAAGGGATATCGATGGCATATCAGCACGGATTTGTTTAAGACCCTCTTAATAAAAATTTATCGGATCTTTCTTGATAACTGTTTGTTAGGATAAATTGAATGCTATAATAGAAGACGAATTTCCCCCTCCAGCGTATCCTGCTCTCTGCAGTATATTTGTTGACTTATTTGTTTTAATTTGGGCACTTGAAAAAATGTTGATCGGCCGTCCATCCGTCTGCTCGCCCGTTATAAAGGTAACGACAATTTCCAAACTTCTTGTGGAGGGCGTCAAATCTCTATTGAAATACGTAGCACGATATCTTTGGTGTGTTTAGAAGAATAAACTATGATTTGTACACGCTGAACGTATCAAATTCATTTTAAGAAGTGCGTTAGGTCTGTATTCAACCGTAAAGCTTCTTAATGATACATTCTTGACATGGAAAGGATTCTCAATATTGTGCTAGCTTTTGCTTTTCTTCCTCTCGCCGTCTGTTTCCCTACAAAAAATGGACCGGAAGGTAGCCTTATACTTGGAACTCATGTTATAATAGATGAAGATGTTAACGCTGGCATTGAGAGCTTCGCACAGGAAGATTATTGTCTGACACAATACCGCGTGGACGGTGTATTCAAATTCAGGAGCTACAATTTCACTGTCTAGTAATTGAAAGTAAATTAAGTTTGGCAAACTTCCCATTAGAAAAACCAACACCACCAGGAGGATCATCTTCACCACTTTCTGGTCACGTTTCTTCATCGCGTCTTCTCTGTCATTGCTGGCCGTTGCTTTTTGACGCCATTTTGATTTCTGGCCCAACTTTACCACCAAAATAAAAGAACAGCCGATGATTATACCAAAACATATGAACTGTGAAAATCGTTTCACAAAGCCGAGCCCGAAATTAAAATATAGCATTCCTCGAAGTGCTGGGAAGGTTTGGTTTCCTCCTAGTTCTCTATTCAAAGCGTATAGCTTTAAGTACACAGGCGAAATTTGAGCGACGAGGGAACAGGAGGTGATAAAGATAACAGCAATCTTTGTCCCTTTCAAGGTCACAATTTCTTTGACCTTCAGGGGAAGAGCTATACAGATACACCGTTCAAAGGTGGCTAAAGCCGTGAACCAAAAACCTAAATTTAATGCCGTTAAGTGAGGAATTTCCCCAGCTAATGTTGAAACACCCCGCGGTAGCAAGTCCCGACCTTCCATTAACAAAAGCGGATTGTCGTAAATCTTTTGAAAAAGTCCCGTCAATGAAGTCAGAAAGTCGGAAAAAGAATTGGCGAAAAGGACGACGTTGACGGAGTCCTGAAATCCCTGACGTTTAAAAATGACCATGTTGATGATGGCGGCCATGGTGCCAAAAATAGAAATGACAGGGCAAAGACCGACGGCGTTGATGATGGATACGTAGAAGGCAACTTGTTCTCCAAGGTGAGCAAAAACCAACCCTTCCATTTCCTCTTCATATTCATAATCTTCAGGAAAGAACACATCTGTGGCGTACGGTTTTGTTGTATAATTGGACGGTCTCGCCGATCTAGAAGTGGTAGCCATTTTGGATTATTGTTAGATTTTGCTGATCCGCTTTTGTTTATTTGTTAACTTGAGGTTGTTATTGTTATTACTGCTGTCATTGTTGTTGTCATAGTTGGTCTTCGGTAGGTTTCTTTGTGCTTTTTTAAATATAATATAGTTGTTTCCGTGGTCTGAAGTTAGGGGAGGGTATGGTTGTGTTCAAACTAGCTGTCTCCGACTCTCCACATTAAATGCTGGTATAGGATGTGGACTTTATCTGTTGAATGGCGTGTGCAATTATATCGATTTCATAAGTCCTCTTCAAGTCATCCCCTAATTTTGGACACAATGTGCTGAAATGAGATATTTGAATGATTAAACATTTTGATATTTAACAATTGTCCCAAATTAGATATGTGAATAAATAGACCTTATATAAAGAAAGGTTTCCTTTACTCATTACTGAGAGTAAAGGAATCCCAATCTTTTAAGGCATACGTCTTAGTGTGGTAGTTTGTCATTCATACCCTAACCTCTACATTACTGAACATACCCTAACGTGTTTTCCACATCGAGTTTACTTTCGCCGGATCTAAAGAAATCTAGCTACCCACTAACTGCTGGGTCAACAGGAAAGCCACAAGCATAATCTGCCGGGACAGGTTGGGGAAGGACGGTGGGAGGTGGGATGGGGGGAGGGGGGAGGGTTAACCCCCATATCGTAGTTTGGCAGCCCAAGACTCTATCGACTAAGCAACCTGTTCTCCAACAGATAGAATATATAGGTTGGGGCAACAAATAGAATGTCCTCATCCCTATAATAACTGTACCCCGATTCTCGGATTAGGTCAAACGGGGGCTACCATCCCTGGTGGCACATGGGGAGTGTAGGTCAGCTGCAAAACCTGCATTTTAAGGAAAAACTTTCTTTGGTGCGACAAAACAAAGACAAAACAAAGTGTCCCCAATCTTCAGGACGCGTAGGCAAGGAAACCTTTCACAAAGTGTAATGAGATTTGCTGTACGTAGGCAAGGAAACCTTTCACAAAGTGTAATGAGATTTGCTGTACGTAGGCAAGGAAACCTTTCACAAAATGTAATGAGATTTGCTGTACTTGAAATTTAATTGGAAGAACAATTTTGGAGGGAATGGTATCAAGAGGAAGACCATCAAGACTATGTGAAAAGGATGTTACTGGGGCCCGGAGAATGACAACAACGGAGGCAGGAAGAGTTGCAGGAACAGAAGAGTGTTTCGAAGTATTGTCAGGGATTACGTCCAACAAACATTTGAATGCCAAACTGCGATGTGGGGGTTAACCCCCCACCCCCACCCTTTTCCCCCCACCCACCACTGTCCTTTCCCAACCTGTCCCGGCAGAATTTTCTTTTGGCTTTCCTGTTGACCCAGGTTTAATGATTTCACGTAAATGTGCCCCTCTAAACTATTATGCACGCCAAGTGAACATACTTGATCTTATTTTTAACATCAGTCTTATAAATAAATACAAAGGTATCCTCATCCGATTAGTTTCACTACAGTATGCATGGTAAGTTTCTAGTTGTGATATTTAATTCTTTTCATGAAATAACAGGCTTGTCGCTTTGTTGATAATTAACCATAATACATGTCTGAGTTTGAAATACATTTCTCTAGATTTAATCATTTTCACTAGATCTAATCTAGATCCAAATCTGCAGAATCTAGATTCAGTTTAGCAATGGTGCCGGTATTTAGGAAGGCAGATATATACATCAATATTCATCTCAATGCCAAATAAAAAAAGAAAGAAATTATATACCTGCATTGTTTACTTAGTGAATCCGTCGAATTGGCCGAGCATAAAGTCCTAGCGATCAAACCCCTTACCATCTGACCACCAACACAACAAGAGGCAAATTTAAACGGTGATAGATTTACTAATAATCACTCTACCTTCCTTATACGCAGAAATGCCCCAACCACATCACACCAAGTCGTCATCAGGATTATAGATCGCATTGTAATCGATTATTTAAATTGAATTAAATTGTCTTCGATTCCTGATTCGCTATGAAATGTCGTCGAGAATCGTACGGTTAGGTGCAACGACCGTTGTGCAAATTAGTCTTCGATATCAATTAATATTGTACACACACACACACACACACACACACACACACACACACACACACACACACACACACACACACATACACACTTCGCACGCGATATATCGATAAACTAGATCCACCTACGATGTAATTACCAGAAAATTTTCTTCTTACTTGTTAATAATAAAATACGTAATCTAAATACATGGCTTCGGTTTTTTCAAGCAAGAGGATCATCATCTCGGAAAATTATGTATCGACTATTTCATTGACAAAGAACATTCTTGTTGGTAATCGACTTGATCTTTTTTTTTTTAGTTTTCGAGAGAAAGAGAGCCTGATTCTTGTTCACCAGGTGAACAATTAAGTCTTGTGGCATCGATTGGTATAGTGATTAAACGACGTGTCCTTTGTCCGAATGACCAATTGACAAAACGCGACATAGAGTTCATAGCAGGCCAGATATATAAGATTCTACATCCTTTCTTCAGCCCGCCATTTAGCAGACGTGAAGATTTGTTGAAGATTAAGATCCAGTAACAATAGCGAGTAACCTTCTTCTTGTTGCTCTTGGTTTTATTTTTTATTTTTTCTCTCCCTCTCAAGTTTAAGTTAGGATGCACAGTTTTGATAAGAAATCTACATTGAAATAACTAGCTAGCTCGATAAAAGGTACCACAATATGGTGATAGAAATCCAATTGTGGATAATGACTTAAAGTTACCTTTTGAGTGATGGCGACTTTGTCACGATAAGATGGTCGGAAGTCGTAGATCTAAACAAAGAGTTAGCGTTTCTATCGTCAAAATATGGAAGTAATGATAATTGATATTAATTACGAAATGAATAACATAACTCAGCGTAATTGTCATTGTTTAATCCAGAACGCCTATTTGTCCAATTTTTGACTTAAAAGAGAGATGACCGTTTATTTGGTTTCAATTCTTCTTGCTTTCGCCTCTGAGATTAGGACGAGCAATGATATTCCTGATCATTTCTGTTCGAAACCGACTAATCACTTTGGTTAATTCATCATCGTTGGGCTTGCATTATTATTTATACATAAACGTATAACATCAGATATATCTTCTATTTATTATTCTTTACTTTATTCATTCCCTCTATTTGTGAACGTATTTGAATTTCTATTAACTAGTCTTTGTTTAATTTCAGGAACCCGAATATCGTATGGAAAGAAAATCACTCATTCACTCACTCATTCGTCCTGTGTGCCCTCCATCGCCGGAGAGGAGAGGGAGAGGGAGGGGTGGAGGGGGATCTGCTGAGGGATGATTGGTCTGACAGTGTTCTCATGCAGTTTTGTTACGGTCTGTTGAAATCATGGTGTCTACAGACATCAAGGTCCATTCCCGGATGTTGTCGGACCAGCTTTTTCTTTGGCGGCCCTTCTTCATGCTTTTCCTAGACCGTACGTTGACCGTGGCTTACAAAGGCTATTACTTACTACATGGGTGATGTATCCAAAGCTGGAGAATTTTCCTATTTAGGTGGTGGCTATCAGCGGTTCCTGTGGTCCAGGTTGGGCAAAAAACTGCTCCCAACTTTAAATATGAGGAAGGTCTTCCAAAATGCTCCATTAATTACAAAATCCCTTGGAAAGCTTTACTCACTGCGTACTGATATACTACTTATCCCGTAGTTTTATTGACCGCCGGGTCACCAATTTGGATTATAAACCTCTTCAGACCTCTTTTAATGTAGCCATATAGTTATTTTTTAAACGGTCATATATCAGCCGATATTGACCGACAACCTTCACCTTGAAAAGTAATATAGACCGCCGACCTTCACCTAAAATTTCCCTGCACTACTTTTGACCCAGAATCTAGCATCCGGAACTCAACACCAAGGCCTTCAGCCTTCATCAGCCATAAAATCTAATAATGTAGAGTGAAATTATCCCCATTAACACAGCCACAAAATCTAATGTAAAAACACCGTTCTTGATTTGAAAAGTGACTGATTTCAAGAAAAAACAAGTTCTTTTTCATGTCTAAACTAATACATTTACATAAATTAAGGTAAATGAAAATAAGTCAGCTGAAAATCAGGCGTTGCGTGACTGAGGCGTGTACCGTGTCACTGGGGGTACATTGACTAAATAGATCTATCTTGAGTTGAGAGAAAGGAACTCCAAAATGATGTATGAATGTAGGACGACCACCAACGTACAACCGGACAAAATATATTTTCGGTTTCCAATTCCGACACCAATGGATCACGACACACCCAGGAACATGCTTAAAATAGAGCATGTCAATGCAGGCATAGAGATCTAGATCTAGATCTAGGCTGGGATTCCCTCAAACGAAAATAATAAAAATCACGGGACACAAACAAACATGTCCAATCGCTTCAACGTTATGACAGGCCTCTAAAACTAGATCTAGTCTAAAATAGAATGAAACCGAATCAACATGCAAAAGTCTGTGCACATTTTATCTAGATCTTAGATAGATTGTAGATCTAGAATCTAGTCTAGTTCTGTGTCACCGTCATAAACGTTAGATCTAGAAGTCCAGGCCTATTTCAAGAAACAGATTATACATCTAGATAACTACGGTCACAACGTCACAAAGAATTAGAACATCTGTGGATAATGAACTTACTTCTTTATTTTCCAATTACACATTCAATAGATGAACAATTAGTATCCATGTAAAAAAGAAAGAACATAGCTCTGAATTACGCCATTCATCGTTATGTAAGCTTGTGTCACACTGGGTGTGAGTGATGATACGGCATTCATCGTTATGTAAGCTTGTGTCACACTGGGTGAGAGTGATGATACGCCATTCATCGTTATGTAAGCTTGTGTCACACTGGGTGTTAGTGATGATACGCCATTCATCGTTATGTAAGCTTGTGTCACACTGGGTGTGTGTGGTGAATGTGTCTAGGCCTAGTTTGGTTGACCCATTTATGTGTTAATATTGTTATTATTCATATTGTGACCTCTAGGCTATGCCTAGCGAATCTGTGTCACGCAATCGTTTTTCTTTGCGTATTGATATATGAATGTTTCCTTCTTTTTTTTTTAAGCAATTTTCTTGTTTTTTATTGTTCTGTTGGTAATAAATAGTTATATAATTCAAATTTTTGTATTTATTGAATCGATTTGTATGAGATATAGATGCTTATAATACAAATTATGACTTATATCAGGATACATATTGACCTCGGAAGCACCTCACAAATTCGGTGCTTTGATCCTCGGTCACTATATTTCCTGATATAAGTCATAACTTGCTTACTCTGCAACCAGTCTTTTCCATTCTTTGCGGTCTGGTGCTTTGCGCAGTAAGGTTTCCACTTTGAGGTCTTTCTATTCTTTTATGCCGTCCTCCCATGTTTTCCTCGGTATTCCTTGGGGTCTATTCCTGCCTTGAGTTGTTGTCTGTAGAATGGTATTTGCCAACCCTGGTGTTCTTGCGACATGGCCATTGATATGGAAAAGATGGTCTAGATCTAGATCTAGTAAAAAGAAAAAATTATGTCTAGCAAAATGATCAGCAATCTTGACCTGCCGTCATGAACCGCAATCTTGATCTGCCGTCATGAACCGCAATCTTGACCTGCCGTCATGAACCGCAATCTTGACCTGCCGTCATGAACCGCAATCTTGATCTGCGTCATGAACCGCAATCTTGACCTGCCGTAATGAACCGCAATCTTGACCTGCCGTCATGAACCGCAATCTTGATCGTGATTTCTTTTCCTTTCTTTGATCTACAATTTTTATTTTTGTTCAACGTTCTAAACGATGGGTGATAGCTCTAATTCTTTATTTGAACATTTGATATTATTATTCTAGATCTACCTGAACAAGATTGATTTTGCGATAAGCTTATAATGTGATTCCGGTTGATCCAGACTTCCTGCTGTGAGTAAAAGAAAGGTAAAGTTTAAAGAATGGTAGAGTCAAAGAATGGTAGAATCAAAGAATGGAAGAATTTAAATAATGGTAGAGTTTAAAGAATGGTAGAGTTTAAATAATGGTAGAGTTTAAATAATGGTTGAGTTTAAAGAATGGTAGAGTTTAAATAATGGTAGAGTCAAAGAATGGTAGAGTTTAAAGAATGGTAGAGTTTAAATAATGGTAGAGTCAAATAATGGTAGAGTCAAAGAATGGTAGAGTCAATGAATGGTAGATTTTAAAGAATGGTAGAGTCAATGAATGGTAGAGTCAAAGAATGGTAGATTTTAAAGAATGGTTGAGTTTAAATAATGTTAGAGTTAAAGAATGGTAGAGTCAAAGAATGGTAGAGTTTAAATAATGGTAGAGTTAAAGAAGGGTAGAGTTTAAATAATGGTAGAGTTTAAAGAATGGTTGAGTTTAAATAATGGTAGAGTCAAAGAATGGTTGAGTTTAAATAATGGTTGAGTCAAAGAATGGTAGAGTCAAAGGATGGTAGAGTCAAAGAATGGTAGAGTCAAAGAATGGTAGAGTCAAAGAATGGTAGAGTCAAAGAATGGTAGAGTCAAAGAATGATAGAGTCAAAGAATGGTAGATTCAAAGAATGGTAGATTCAAAGAATGGTAGAGTCAAAGAATGGTTGAGTCAAAGAATGGTAGAGTTTAAAGAATGGTAGAGTTTAAATAATGGTAGAGGGTCTTTAAAAGGAAAGGAGTGGTATTAGACAATAATTCGGCCTCTAACGTAATGACGCTGGAATGAATGTTAGGGGGTGAGGGATCATGGTTATGAAATCCGAATGGAGTCAGAATTACATCATGTTGCGGAGGGATCATTATTTCAACAAGATGTGATCCTCGATTAAATTTATCGAATGAATAGTCATAAGCAGTAAGGAACATTCTCTTTAAGAATGACTAGCAGGGAATCGCTTACAATGTGGAAAGTGGGGACATTTAGACTTTACTTAAAGATTATTTTTTTTGGACAGGGTTGGTGATAGGATAGTAAGGAACAGGTTAGGAACACACTCGATACTTGGTACAGTGGAACAGGTTAAGAACACACTCGATACTTGGTACAGTGGAACAGGTTAAGAACACACTCGATACTTGGTACAGTGGAACAGGTTAGGAACACACTCGATACTTGGTGCAGTGGAACAGGTTAGGAACACACTCGATACTTGGTACAGTAGAACAGGTTAGGAACACACTCGATACTTGGTACAGTGGAACAGGTTAGGAACACACTCGATACTTGGTAAAGTGGAACAGGTTAGTAACACACTCGATACTTGGTACAGTGGAACAGGTTAGGAACACACTCGATACTTGGTACAGTGAAACAGGTTAGGAACACACTCGATACGTGGTACAGTGGAACAGGTTAGGAACACACTCACTACTTGGTACAGTGGAACAGGTTAGGAACACACTCGATACTTGGTACAGTGGAACAGGTTAGGAACACACTCGATACTTGGTACAGTGGAACAGGTTAGGAACACACTCACTACTTGGTACAGTGGAACAGGTTAGGAACACACTCGATACTTGG
>JASKDV010214470.1:0-10135 GCA_032466395.1 Aegires albopunctatus | reverse complement strand
AATAATAATAATAATAATAATAATAATAATAATAATAATAATAATAATAATAATGATAATAATGATAATAATAACAACAATAATAATGTCTTTTATGAAAGTCTGAGGTGATGTTATTATTGAATCAAAGTGTGTACACCACTAGTTAAACCGATTGACATGAGTAGGAATCTGAATGTGACGTCGTCGACCGTTCGGGGGCTTAGATTTTTCTTCTTGACTTTGCATGTCCCATGATCGATTTCCGGTTACCAGGGTTAATTACTTTAGAAATGTTCTTAACATAGATATCCTCATTCTACCTAGGTGGGGAGCGGAAAGCTCAGTGTTTAAGGTGCTCGCCTACCAAGCCAAAGGTCCCTGGTTCAAACCCGTGCAGTCTTGTATTTGAAATCCCAAGTTGGGGTTTCCTTCAGCCCCCTATCCTTAAGTTGCTAGGATAAAGAGTGCCAAGTCCTATCGGAGACGGTCTATAATCTCGGACGCCCCCTGTGTATAATTTACGCATGCAAAAGAACTTTTGGCTGTATACAGGACAGTATGGGAAAACCCTGATATCACCAAAATAGTTGACATGGGTAAAATTCAATACAACAACAGCAACTCTACCTAGGTATAAATCCGTATCAACTATCAAAAAAATCTGTAAAACCTGCGGCATACCAACCTATTATTGACTTGCATTTAAAAAATCTCATTTTCAGTTTCATGCCAGTGTGTCAGGAATAGCTTCGCCTCCATATTATTCCAAGTCATAAAGGATGTACATTTAGTAATTCCAATCGTTGTCCACCCAATAGGCTATGATGAATAATTCTGGTGCCGGAATTAATTCAAAGCTGGTATATCAAGAAGGGAATAGACCCAATATACCAACTTTCAGTTAATTCCGACTAGTTGCTCTACTTTTCTTCATTTGAATAGATCCTTAATTTACGTCGATACGTCACAAGAGTTCAGTTCTCATTTGCATATTGTGTAAAATGAATCAGGAATATCGTTTTTAGAAACGTTTGCAGTAATGAATTGTAAGACATCCTGTTAAATGGATCGAAATAGTAAAGTCGCCGTCCCTCCGACATGACTGACGATGGTAGCCGCATCAGAGGTTGGTCGATGATTGTCGTCATCACTTCTGTCTGAGTGTGGCTGTACAACACCACACGTGAATGGTAGTGTCTGTCGCAGCGGTTACACGTGAAGACTGATGCAGCCAGGGAAATGACATTGTCTTTTCTCCTCCATCTCTTCTGGGACTGAGCGTCAACACGGGAATTCTCTGCAGCCTCGACACCTGACCACACAACCCTCCTCCACTCTGTTTGATCGTCTGCCACGACCTCCCAGCTGCTGGTATCGGTGTCTGCGAGCTTGAGATCCTGTTTCCATATACCCTTGGAATGGAGGTTGGGGCGCTCGAAACACTCATGGCTCTTTATCTCGGAGGAAGAGGTCATTGGGTTTGAGTGTTTGTGGACAGTTAAAAATTAAACTGACTCAGTGTTTCATTGTTCTTATAAACGATAGCTGTCTTAGGTTTTGCTGAATATATATGTTGCCAGCCTTACTCTATGGTGTCCTATGTTGCTGACCATCCTAAGAATTGAGAAATCAATGGAAAACTCTTAGATGCCTTGACTGTAGGCGTTATTTTGTTTTATTATGATATACTTTTATCCTCTACGTACCAGAAGGCATACAAGGCTCGGATATGAACTTTCTCCAGTGGCATGTCTTTGGCTATTGTTCTTGCTCTTTCCAAGGAAGGCCACATCCCCCACCCCCGCCCCTTATTCCTTTCCTTCTCCACCATCCTGCGCCATATTGTTTATTTTGTTTGGCGTCCTCTTCCTCTCCATCCTTTGATGTCCAACGCAGGTTCATAGCACAATCACTACTGTAATGTTTCCTAAGTACGTCCCCTATCCATGACCATCTTCTTCTTCTTCTCATCTCACTACTTACTCTTTCTGTACCAGCTATCTCAAGGATTCTCTTGTTGGTGACCTGTTGTTGCCATCTTATCCTGAAGATTCTTCTTAAGCACTTGGTCTGGAAGGTGTCAAGTTTCTTTCCTTCTATCTGGAATGACAAAAGAGCTGAAGATATGTCTTTTATTGCTCAGTATCCCCTTGTTTTGGAATCGTAATTAACAGAAACCATTTTTATTAAATTGTCATATAATGTTTGCATGTTATGATGGTTATAATCACTTGATGTATTGAGTCATTTTTATCATTTATAGCTTTGTAAAATTATCATTCTGTTACAACATGAAAAATACACCAAGTGAATGTCCAATACATGAATGATAACGTTTATATAATTTGCTCTAACTGTATCTTATTGTTTCTGGTAATTTAAATTTCAAAATTATTAAACGAATTAACTCACAGAGGACCAAAGGTTCGTGTTATAAAATTACATACTATAATTTCAATTTCTTCATATACTTTATTTTTAGCTTGCTATTTCAAAACGTTTACGTTATATCAAACTAATTGCTAAGTTCCACTTCTCTAAAGGGTTTAGAACATAATAGTGGATTGAAAAAGTATAAACACGGCTGGTACCAGGAGGTCTGCTTGGCTTCAATAGGCTGGTCTTCAGTGAGTTAAAGGGGGTAATATATTTCTGAAAGCAGTGAGAATGTAATCATTGTCTTTAAAACTATGAAAATCCTCTATTGAAAAATATAATGCAGTTACAACAAATAAAAATAGTTGACTTGAAAGAAATTGATTGAATACAAGTTGTAACTCCAGCTAAAGAGTTTTTGGAATAATATGGTAGTTGTTTGTCATGATGGGACACACGCTGAGGATGCGAAATAACAGTAACAGTAACAACATCACCAGGCAATCATTAAAATGGAATCCACAGGGAGCGCGAGGCAGAGGTAGGCCACGGGAGACGTGGAAAAGATGTATTGACAGAGAAATCAAAGAGATGGGACTCACGTAGCTGGAACAAGCTTGAAAATATAGCCCACGATAGAGATAGATGGAATTCGCTTGTACGTGGCCTATACTCTGACAGAAGTGAAAGACGATGATGATGATGATGATGATGATGGTGGTGGTGGTGGTGTTTGTCATGAAAGAATTAACCTAACCAATTTCTCGTAATAAACCATTTGGCAAAAATTAGTATCATTATCGTCTACTATTACGTTTCTCTTCGTAAGATACGTGTGTGGTTGTAAATAAATTGTTGTCCTTATCTAAACGCTACCTTCTTCAAAGTAAATTGATACTCATTATCATTATATTCTCATGTTACATTCATTTTCATATTATACATAATACATATTGTACTATAGGTATAAGGTAATGAACTTTGTCCTAATTTGAGTTCTAGTTACTTCTTACAATCGATATTTAAAGGACCAGTTTAATTCATACTGCCGTTTTAATCCAAAACGAAGAATATTTCTCTTTATACTCACTAATATACTTCGTTATGGATTAAAACAGCAGCATAGTACTCAGATCTGCTGGGTCATGTCGCCCCAGACAAAGAAACAAAGTTTAAGAATATCAATACTATAATAGAAACATTAGTAAACATACATGGGTTAATCAATACACGACTTAGGCCGCTTCCATACAGGCACACTGATCCGCGACAACATGGCTTGACAGAAAAGTACACCTGCATAACGATGTGTCGTCATCACACTAAGAGTGCATTTCACCCACCAATGTTCGTGCCATTTTTGCTAATTTGTGCTAAGTGTAGGATCAAAGGTCAAAGGGTTCGAATCCCGGTTGTGAATGATGTTGAGTTCTTGGGAACGACTCCTTACTTGCATTTCCTCACCGTACCCAGGTGTGAAATGGGTACCTGGCTCTAGGTAAAGGAAGATCTTGTCAGTATACCAGAGTGAAACGCATTTCGTCGGGTCGCACCTCTCTAGCCCCTCCAACCACCCTCTCAACCCCCCTCCCCCCTCCTTTTGTCTTTAAAAGGTGATGGAGTTATCGCTGTCTTGGAATTAATTGTTTCTTTGCAGTCATAAATTATTATGACGGTGACATTATTTGAATATTATAACTTTTCTTTTTTTTTTTACTATTTCATTTATTATTGATTTAATTTCTTCAAATGTTAATATTTATAATTTCATTACTAATATAGATCTATTGGTTTTTAATTTTGTGTTTATTTTTTATTTTATTAAAAAAAAATAAAAATTGTTGTTACTTAAACTTTGATAGCATGGTATCATAGTTCTTAATTTGTTCTGTTCCAAAATAATCAAAAGGTCGAACTTTAATGTATATAGGAATTTTTATTATCATATGTATTGTTGTTGTTGTTGTTGTTGTTGTTGTTGCTGTTGTTGTTGTTGTTGTTGTTGTATTGAATTTACCCATGTCGACTACTTTGGTGATCTATCATTGTTATCCTCGTCTACCTTGTAAACAGCCAAGGATTCTATTACATGCGTATATATTATACATCGGACCTCCGATAGCATAGTCTGTCTCCGATAGAACTTGGCGCTCTTTATCCTAGCAACTTAAGGATAGCGGGCAGAAGGAAACCCGAATAATAAATGTATTTCAAATTCAAGCCTGCACGGGTACCAGCCAGGAATCCTTGGCTCGGTAGGCTGGCTCCTTAACTACTGAGCTATCCGCTCCCCCCATTTTAACTGTTATTTGAATAAAATATAAATTTGATATTACTGACAGCCTGTTTGTCATAATCAACAATAAACAATGACATTTTTAACTTATTATTAGCTTGTTGGTTGGTGGGGGTCGTTTGACATCCCTTTGGTAGAGCTGCAGGTACGCCGAGCCTCTCCTATCCGACCGAGAACCGACCATTTAGCTAATCTTGAGACTCCCCGATGACACGCTCCATGTGAGTGAGCCATCGGGTTGGCAGCGACTAGACCCAATAATAGTATTAAACCTTGATACCATACCCAATCGGGGTGCAATGGAAGGGTGAGATGATCAGGGTGCCTCTTTTGCCAGGTAAGTATTTATTATTATCTTACTTGTTTTTTCTGAATTTCAACACTGTGATGTAGTACGGTATGATATGATATGATAGTGGGGTCGTTTGACGTCACTTTCGTAGAGCTGAAGGGTATGCCGAGCTTCTGCTAGCCGACCGAGAACCGGCCGTTTAGCTAATCTCGAGACTTCCCGATGGCACGCTCCATGTGAGTGAGCCATCGGGTTCGCAGCGACTAGGCCTTATTACAATATTAGACATAGTTACCATACTTAACCGGAGTGCAATGGAAGGGCGTATTTTTAAAGGGAGATAACTTCATGGGCAATTTGATATAATCGGGAAGTCAATAAGCACCGCCCACTTAGGAGCGATAAAAGTAATTCTACAGTAATGATTGCTTTGCATTATATAATGGAGTTTCCCTCCCCCCCCACCCCCACCAATTTCCATATCCCGATAGAATAATAATATATAATGAATAATAGGGGGACACAATTCTGAGATCTTACCATTGAATTAACGTTAGTGTTTCTATCAACACTCGTATAATAACATGGTTGTTTCCCCTTGAAATACGCACAACGAAGTAAATCGTTATCATCGATCCACACCCAATTTCTGAGTTAAAGAAAACGTAACTTATCGACTACGTATGTTAACAATATTTTAGAAAACTATGAAATAATAATTCAATGAGATAAAAATAAGATGAAATAAAATGAAATTATTGTTGAAAATAGGAATACTATTGACTTTATGGTGAATAACAAGAACACTACAAACATAATAAAGAATATAAATAGTGTTTATCGCATACAATGAAAATACGATCTCTTGGAACAAATTATAATTTAGGACTAAAGATTCATTGGGTATTATTAAGTCATTCTAACATGCAACAGATTGAGAGCTTTATCTGCATGATGTATCTGTATGATGAATAATTGGATATTGCTCTATTTGGTTGATGTTGTGTTAAAATTATAATTCTCAATCATGTCCTATGTAATAATAATCATCTAATATAATGAGTTGAATTGGCTTGATCGTTATTATGCTATTTGTACATAAACACAATCATTTTAAAGGTACAATAGTTACTATTTCCCCCCTTACGTTTATGTTATATTATTATTATCATTATTATTATTAGATTATTATTAAATTATTATTCTTATCCTATTTTACTATAACACTAAGGGTTTTCAATTCATTCTAAACAGGCCATATTCCGTGATAATACTATTGTGTCATACACATTCATTCTTCGCTTCTTCTCTATTTGCATTAAAAACTTTGAATCGCATTCCTTAAAGAAGTATTTTTAGAAGTAGTAAATAAAAACAAAGACGCAATATCAAAGGTTTGTATAATCCAAGTTTAGGAAAAAGGTAATTATGAAATATTATATTAAAAAAAACCCTGAAGACCTACCGATTTTAAACGCTCTTTTAAAGCCATTTGTATGTGTATATTTTTGTAGTAGGCCTAATAATTTTCCTGCATCTTAAATTTACCCCCTTTTTTTCTCTTTTTTAAAAAACATTTCTTTTGTATGCTTATTTTTTATACTTGTAATAATTTGATTATTATTATTATTATTTTATGGGGGAGCGGATAGCATAGTGGTTAAGGCACTCTCCCACCATGCCAAAGGGCCCTGGTTCAAACACATGCCGGCTTGATTTAAAATCCTTTTTTTTTTTCGGGTTTACTGCTCCTTGTGTTGCTAGTATAAAGAGCGCCAAGTCCTATCGGAGACGAACTATATTATCGGAGGTCCCAAGTGTAAAACCTTATATCACCAAAAAGTAGTGGAAAATGGTAAGATTAAATGCAACAACAACAACAATTATTATTTCATTAAAATAGTATGTACAAAGTCCATGAAATGTCTTTGCATGGTCACACAACCTTACAGTTACCAACAGTTACGGGGCTTCAGTGGCCTAGTGGTTAACACAGTTATTACAAGAACCTTGGGCAACTCTATTTACCGACAATAGGTCTGTTATGCGGCTTGATGTGATCGTATCTCGCTAAACGCAATTTGTTTTTTATTGATAACCAAAAATCATTGACGATGTGCCTATAAGTAAAACAATTGTTCCCATCTACCTCACTCGACTCAGGTGTACCTAGCCATTAACAAGCTGTCAGTCTTGTCCTATGAGTTATGTGTTGTGTTTGATCAAGGAAACATATAATGTATTGTAAAGCCTGCGTTTTGAGCACGGCTACGCTGTGATTGTGGAGGTTATAAAAGAACGACTTCTTTTTACTTTTTAAAAAATATAGCAACTTCAATAGAACACACACTGTGATAATACCATTACGATATGAGCTATATACCAACTTCAATAGAAAACACACTGTGATAATACCATTACGATATGAGCTATATACCAACTTCAATAGAAAACACAATGTGATAATACCATAATGGCATGAGCTATATACCAACTTAAATAGAACACACACTGTGATAATACCATAATGGCATGAGATATATACCAGCGTCAATATCCATCCTTCTCTATACTTGTGAATCATGGACTTCGACGGGCAGAGCTGCAAAGGAAGATTCAAGCAAACGAAATGAGATGCTTCAGACGACTCCTCGGCATCCCATACACTGACTACGTCACAAATGAAGAGAGGTGCCCAGTTGAGTGAAACAACACGCACGTCATTATGAAGACTTGCTACCTACTGTAAAGCTAAGAAAATTTGAATTGGTATGGCCATGTAACAACATCGAGTGGGCTGTCCAAGACAATGCTGCAAGGAACGGTGCAGTGGAGGAGAAAAAGAGGAAAACAAAGGAAGAGATTGACTGACATCATCACTGAGTGGACTGGGAAATCCTTCGCCCAAATGCAGGCACTCGCAAATAATCGGAGACACCTGACGCATGCAGCGCCCCTACGATCCGAGAGGACTATGGGATCAGTAAGTAGGAGGTGAGGAAAATACGTATGAAGAAACGTTTACAAGGACAAAGTGAAGCTGACCTCATTAACTACTGGACTACTTGATGCCACAAACAGCAACACCTCAACATTGATTTATGTGCAAAACCAAAGGTTTTAACGACCCACATATTAGTATTATGCATTTAATGTATTCATCATCATCATCATCATCATCATCAATTAATTTTCCTATAGAGGATGTGGCACCTTTGATTACTTCCTGAAAAACATCCATAGTCTGTGTCATTCTACCACTCTGTGACTGACGTCGATACATAATATCTTTTATGTCTCTGTCCTATTGCCGTTTTAGCAAAGTGTACCTGAATACATACATCGATATGTCATTTTTTTCAGTTTGTTCTTTCATTCGTGTACCATTTGTTTTCTCTTTGTTTTAACATCTCTCTTTTCAACTCTCGTATTGAAAGACATAGCTCTAATATTCTTCCTACTAAAAATTCACCATAAATGACTGTATGATCGAAGTTCAATGAGTATTGTATCCATGGGAAACAAGAAAACAAACACAAAATACAAGCTAACTAACTATAAAATATGTAAACACTGTTTGTCCACCCACAGGGCCCTACAGCTTATACAAGATTCCGTAAGAACTTCACGATTAAGTCTGCAAAAATGACGTTGAATGAAATAAACAACATAACAACAACATCACCAAGAGCAATACCATCAACCACAAGAACGACAACAACAATAAACTTAGCCTCAACAGCAGCTGAAGAAATTGAAGTTACATTATACAGTAGCATTGTTATTGAAGCAGACTCACATATGTGGATGTCGAGAGATAACTACGCCACTGCAATCCAGATTATAACGTCCATGATTTGCTTCATTGCTTCATGTGGGGTTGTCCTCAATGCCCTCAACATCAAAACGTTCATACTGATGGGGTTGAAAGATGGCGTTACCGTAATGTTCTTGTGTTTGGCCATATCTGATATCTGTGCGACTTTGGCAAGTGTCATCATGAGTACTTCCCGTCTCTTTCAAATATTGGAAGACAAATACAATTATTGGTTCGACATAGACCCTTCCGCCGTTCATCTATTTAGTTTGACTGTTGCTATTATTTGCAATCTCCTTACATCACTAACGACATCCTTCATAGCGATAGCCAGATGTGTGTGCGTAGCCATTCCCTTTAAGTTTAAGAATACGTTTACGAGAAAGAAATGCGCCCTTACTTATATCTGTTTTATCTTTATTGCCGTCAGCTTCAAGATCCCGGTGTTCGCAAACATGGGAGTAGTCTCCTCTTACGACCCCACCAGGAACGCGTCCAGGCTGGTTTTGTGGATGTCCAGCGATCGCGCCAAAATCAAGGACATCGTAGGGCTAATAATACACATTCCAATGGCCATTTGCGCGGAGGCTATCACTGTCGTCTGCGTCATAATAATGGTAGTCAAACTGAGAGAATCGGTGAGATTTCGACAAGGTGACAACGAAACTGGAAAACCCAATGATAAAGGAACTTCCGGTACAAAATTATCTGGAAAAGAGAAAAGTATCGTAATTCAAGTTGTTACCATATCCATCATCTTTACTATCTGCAACATTCCTAAGATGTTCCATACTATATTCACAAACATCGATGAGCGCTTTGACATAGGTAACAGTGGTCACTATTTGTACATGGCCTTAGCCGATGTTTTCGTCATGAGTGATTGCATTAATAACAGTGTCAACTTTTTCGTTTACGCCATCTTTAATTCCAGATTTAGAGACTTGTGTTTGAAGTGCAGATCGCCCTAATCTTCAAAGGATTGTCTTTATTTTGTTGGTCTTTTTCTTCAATCTTATCTTTCTTATCAAGCATTATGTGACTATAATTATACAATCACGACTTACACATTTTAAAGGTAATGTTAATGATATTAATTTTTTATTCCTTGGCGTTATTAAAATATAAGACGACCCATCGTTTTACACTGAGTTTGTTGACATTAATTTATTCACCATGTGTTTCTTTAGCATTATTGACAAAATTGCTTCACAAGACTTGGAAAAGCTCAATCTATACTTAGAAATGTTGTCTATGGATTCCTATAATTCCTATAATATAATATTAATATATTGTTATTATCATTATCATTATCATTATCATTATTATTATTATTATTATTATTATTATTATTATTATTATTATTATTATT
>JASKDV010214459.1:0-10136 GCA_032466395.1 Aegires albopunctatus | reverse complement strand
TCCCTGGTCGCCTCTTACGACCCGCACATGGAGAAGCGTTGGCCCTATTCTTTACCCCCGGGAACCACACGGGGGGTTATTAAGTGTACTAATTCTATAATCCGCTACCAAAGAATTAAAGGGAAAAAAATTGAACTCGTCAGTCTATTGGAAGAAGAAAAGGAGAGAAGTGGAAACAATAAGGAAAAGCAAAGTTTGTTTTGTATTTTAAAAACAAAGACCAAAACCACATGCAACGTAATTAAAAAGGATACACCTCCCATTCGGTTACTGAAGAATGTCACTTGTTTCACAATTTGTCCTGGCCCTAGTGACATCTTCCTAAGCTCTTGCAGCTCGTGGTAGTCAGAAAGGTGGCAGAATGGAAGAAGTGCCCGTTTGCTGCCAGGAAAAATGGAGACTCGGAAAGCCTCCTTTTCTGTTCTAATAATTTTGACTTGAAAGACCTGCATAGAAGAACAAAAACTCTGCCATTATAATCTTGAGGAAAACCTTATGATGGATTTGCTTAAATCATTTCCATAAAAACTAATGCTTTCAAACTTGATCTGGTCTGAATTCCATGTATATAATGTGCCATTTTCTACTATACTATACTGTTTAAAAACAAAATAGCATAAAGAGCCTACCATGCCGAAAAAGTCTTGTACTTCCTCTGCTTTCTTCTCTTCATCTTCTTTCTTATCTGGCGTCGACATGCCTAGCTGAAATTGTAACAAAGAGTCCTGTAAAAATATGACGTAACATGAAGAATTGCAGCTTATCGTATGCACTAATATAAGAATTATTCTGGGAGGAAGCAGCAGTATTTTCTGACCAATTCAATATACTGTCATTAGCAGTGTGACAATATGTACATGTTAAAATTTACCAGCCTGATACGTTCATTACACATACCATACTTCCCTTGTTGATTAGAAGAACAACTGCACTCTCTCCCACCTTCCTTCCCTCTGGAAGCAACCATTTACTTAGTCAAAAACAACATTTGAGATGGTAAACAAATATATCTTTTAAAATAATATCATACCACACAAGATTTTTAAAAACTCACATTAAAACTAAGCTTCAATTTCTTTTCCACAACGTTGAAGAAAACTACCCGACACCTGACGACTTGGCCAAGGTAGAATAGAGATGAAGGATCTTCAACTATTTCAGTACTCATGTCCTTACAAAGAACGTAGCCCTGTTGATAAAGGACAATAAATTTATAAATAATAAACAACCCACTAGTGAGGTCATACAATAGAGTCAAAATATGAAGGGATAAAAGTGACTTCAGCACTTGGGACAACAGTGGTAAATATTTGCAACAAACATCTCGACAAAGGCAATGTGGTTCAAGCATTTATCTGATTTACTCACATGAAAAAATTGCAGGAAATGGAAGTGTTTGGATCTTCTTCTGAAGGTAGTAGCCCCCAGTAGAGGAGGATCACTCTACATTTAACAAATAACATTCACAGCACTTTACTTATAATGTATGATTAATAACAACGGAAAAAGGTCCTACGATATCATGAATTCAGAGATATAGACGTTGATACATTTTTCAGCTAATTTAAAAGTTTCAGGACATTCAGTTTCAACAGCTGCGCTTGGAAGTCCGTTACAAATGCCTACCGATGTTTTATTGTATGTATCAGCAGCAAATCTAGTTTGAGACTCATAATTTAAAAAAAAAAAGGAAAAACTAAAGACTAAGTTATCAACATCACTCAACAAACAAGATAAAAGCAAAAGAAAACCAATCTCCCATCTCAACTTACCCAAACGTTGTTAAAAAAGCTGACATGCAAGGCTTTCTCTCTAATTACTGATATTACACCCTCAAGTTCCATATAGGGCCTAATGTCTGCAAAATCTTTCAAGATGGGATACTTGCTCTTCAACAAACTCTTTTTGTGTGTCAAAAACACCTTAGACTTGCTCATATCAACCTTGATGACCTGATGAAAGAGGTGGAATGATGAACCAAAAGATTACTTTTAGCTCACGATTTATAGCCAAAAGAACAAAAAAGCAAAATTTACCCTTTTCTAACATTCATATCTATCAGCAGTGTGTCAACCCTCTCACCAATAGTAACACTGAAGTCACATGATAAGAATTGCAGCCCATTCGCTTGAATGTATTTTGGATGCTGTCTTACTGGAAAATAATCATTTTCTTATTCAAGTTTTCTTACTAACCAAGGCAAGACTAAAATCCAGTGCTTTTTATCCACAACCTCTATCAGTAACCCATCTGTCATTGCACCTCAAACAACAACAAATAAAAGATCCAACAAATGAAAAAGGAGCAACCCAAATCTTCATTAAGTAAAAAAAAAAAAAGTAAAGAAAAGAAAACAATCCTGAACGAAATAATAAAAGTAACAAAACAGTAATGAATGAAAAATGACATTTTGAATGACACAGTGACATTTGATTGGAGAATACAAAAACTTAAGTTCATATAAATAGACATATACATAGCTTTATAACGTATGTTTGCATCAGCAATAACTCTGAAATATAAACTTATTACATTGGTAATATAACAAATAGGGACATGGAGAACTCGTTTAAAGTACATTATTGTAAAAAAATACAAATAATGTGAGAAAAATTATTTTTTCACAACAAGAGAGTGATCTGCATCTTTACCATCAATATATTTTAAACAACATCAATAATTGAGCATCAAAACATCTTTACCCTGAATTTCAGGTTCATGCCAGCTTCAAACTTTTTTTCTGGGTGTTTGATGGGAACGTCTGCCAAATGCATGTTTGGAATGAAAGAGCGTATCTTCTTAGATAGCTTGACTTCGAGACCATTGGGAAGAACTTCAGTGACAATTCCCTTACAAAAATAGAATAGTTACACATCAAAATAAAATCTTAGAAAATAAATAAATAAAAACCAAAAAAAAAACCACACCAAAAAAACAAACCTCCAAAACTAAAATTTCCATCCTGCCTAGTTACATTTACAAAGATTAGTAGTTATGTTTTATGTGTTCATTACGCAACATTGTTGACATGGATTGACTAAGGACAACAAGTCAGTTCTTCTAAGAGCCTTTTATTCTCCTTTCCACTAGCTGCTCAGCTCGTACCCCACAAGCTATATTTTGATGAATTTGTTTATCATTTCAACTAATTGATGTAGCCTTTTGAGATGTCTTATAAATTCATTAGGGTAAATTCAATATTTTTTTCACAATGGAAGCGAATATTTCATAAATTGAATTAAAAGTGATAGTCAGAAAAGTAAGAGGTTTTCTGCCTGCAACTGGTTGCAAAAATCATTAATATGAAATAGGCTTCCAGTAGATCTGTCATTCTTTCGATTTCCAAGAGACCAGGAATGGTAAACTAATATTTTATTAATTTTGTTCTTATCATATGCAATTTTTGGAATAGATTTCAGAAATCATTTTTGATTTATATCAGATCTAGATCTAATATTATGATATAGATATCATTTAATGAATTGTTACTTCTCTGATTTTGATTATTTTTTTATTTGCAAGTAGTAGTTTATGTAGTATTAGTAGTACATGTAGTATTAGTAGTAGCAAGAGCAGCAGCAGTAGCAAAGGTGGTGCTAGCAGTAGGTTAATACAAGTGCTAGATTATATAGTAAAACAATGATGTATTAATGTTATAGACCTATAATAATGTAGTAGTAGTAATAATAATAATAAGTGACAATATCAACAGTAACAAAAAGTATGATGATATATACTATTACTTGTTTACTATCCTATGTGGAAGCTGCTGCTGGCGACTCGAAGACAATAATATAAACGTAGAACAAAAACATTTGTTCATTCAATATAAATCACCCACCTCCCCCCCGTTCTCTTGCCCAATGGATATTCACAGGTACTATTTCATTTTCCATTGCTTTTACATTGCACTCTATCACACTGCTCTTTGGCAGTGATAATACATCGCAAGCTCGTATATTATGTCAATAGAGCTAATGCATAATTATCATTATTTATTTTGATGTGAACATAAAACAATATGATATATTTTCTTTTTCCAGTGTCATAACATGTAGTTTTATTCAAAACAAACACATTTCAACAAGATTTTACCAATCAAATAATATAATTTATGCAATTATAATGTCTCAACAAATAGGTGTTTCTATGGCAGTGCTGAAGAAAAGGCAGCTGTTACTGAAATGTTAAGTGGGCGTGGGCAATGATAAGGAAGGAAATTATTTTTGTAATATATTTTGTAATTATTTATAATTTATAACTATGATGTGAAAAATTTGAAGTGTAGCCTGACCCACAATGTGTATATCTCGTCTTAACCTGACAATAAAGTCGATGAAATCAGAAACAACCGTCAACTAACTCGTTAGCCTCATTTGTATCTGCAACTGAATTGTGTCATTATTCATTGAAAAGTGCTAGTCATGAGGAATAAAACAACTTTTTGATTATTGTGAAGCACCTTCATTTCGTTGTTGGTGTTCTAAAACTTTACATAAGTATAAACGTGATTGATATAATGATTACCATTGCAAAGTGAAGAAGTGGCAAACAAAATTAGTTTTTTTCGTAACTTGCTTATATTTCTTTATTTAACAAATTTACACACACAAAAAAGAGAATAAAAGGAGCATAATAGCCTACCTCCACCAAATCCCCAGGAGTGATGTCATTTAAGGTGATAAACTGCTGTTTGAGGATTGACCTAAGGAAAGGAGCAATAATTGTATATTATAAGAACACAGCTGAACACAGATCAATGACAAATACTTTAGATTTCCCTTTTTCTTTGAATATTATTATACATACCATGCTTTTTAGACCTGTTAAAGAAAATAATTACAGAATTGTACAATATTAGATTAGATGCTAAGCATGTTGGTAAGTCCATACCGTCACAATAAAATCGGGTTAACAGTTGAGCTGGCGCTTTGCTGAGCTTACCATGAAGACAAGCAAGTGACTGATGGTGATTATTATTGAAATCACATTCACTGAAAATTAACCTGTCGGAGATTGCACTGATGTCAGGCAGGACTCATAAAAGAGAAAGTGACAAATAAACATAAAATAATAAATAAAAGTTAAAGACAACAACTTTCATTCAAGTGAAAGAAGACACAAAACAAACAAAAATACACCTGAAAACTAATAAATTCATCATTTCCTTTGGGAGCAAAATGTAGCTTTTATCTGCAATCAATTAATAAACAAATTATTTAAAGTCCCTTTATTCATCACTATCAAAAAATGTTTACACGGACTATTCAAAAATAAGAAACCAGAATAAGTTCAGCATTCCTAATCAAATATATTCAATAACAATTAATTTGTGGGTGGGCTAGAATAAAATTAACATAAAAATGATTCTGTGTTTGTCTTACTCCTTTAAAGAGACCAAAGCCAGTCCCTCCATGTAATTAAAGCCCATCACTCGACATGCCACTTCGTTTCCATATTTATACTTGGTTATATCAGGCTGCTTGGTGTCATCTGTCAGCTGAGCCAGCTGTAAGGGGAGATAAAAACAAAGATATCTTAATTTAACGAAAACATATTCATTAGAGACCATTCAGCCTCATCAAAACAAACTTTTCTGTGAATATTGCCTTTGCTTTAAACTGTTGTGGATACGTTTATGATAAATACAATTTCATGTATGTCATTTTTCCATTTCACTTACTGACTTGAGATCCATTTGGTGCCATTAATCTAAAGTGATCTAATTAGACATTGTAAGATTGTTGATATGGAAAATGCATTGTAACAATAATAAAATTACTACAGCCATAACTAATCGCCTATCATTGGCTGATTGGAAGGTTCCAGCAGTTGAGATCAGAAAAGTAAAATCAATACTTACAGCTGCAAAGGCCTTTTGAGAATTGGCCAGCTTTAAGAAGAGTCCTTTCCTCCTGACAACCCTTTGAATTGTGGCTGTCTGCTTATCGCCCATTCTCAGGTCCTGGAAAAGGTTCATTGGACCCCCTTCAAAGTTGAGTAGGTGAGGAAGTGCTGACAGGTGGATAACCTTACTCTCACAATGGACGTATAAAATGACAGCTGTCATCTAAAATAAAAGGAATTACAGTCGTCATTTATATATTTTGCTGATTAGAATAACTAAGCAAATAAGAGATCCATAAGTGTAAAAATGGCAAGTAAGTCACAGGGGCTTGGGGATCCAAGAGTTACAAATAAATAAAGCAAACTAAACAAATATAAAAATTACATAAGACGCTAGGCAAAATAACATTAAATTACATTTTATGTCTTGCTGATTATTAGAGTGATGCCTTTTTCAAGAGAGTCATCAGATATGCTGAGGTCCATTAAAAACGCAACTTTTTACAAGCAAAGTGTAACAAAAAGTTGCATTTTTAATTAAACTCAGTATAGTTCAAATAGAAAAAAACTAATCAAAATCTCTTAATAAAAAAATTCACATTTATGTAAAATGTTTTAAATTGAGGAAGAGCTTGAGGAGGATGTTCAAGATTAGATGGAAGCAGCGTGCCTCCAACCAAATAGTCCTAGAGATGGCAAAGACGAAAAAGACCAGTGAGGAGGTGAGAGATGGAGATGGCAATGGATTGGACATGTACTGAGGAAAGACAAAAGTGATGATTGTTTTGTGGCTCTTGGATGGACCCCCAAAGGAGACACCCAAAGACAACATGGAGGCGGAGCATGTGCACGCTGCAGACAGAACAAAGTGGAGGGCTGATGTCCCGAGTCTTGTGTGCCTCCTGGCACAAAGAGACTTAAGGTTAAAATATGGTTGTAAATTGTCACATTCAATGATCTAAGACACATGTGAACAATCATTACAGTGTTTTAGAGCTGTCTAGCAAAATATTATAGTTCTGGATATAACTGCTTCTATTTTTAATGCCCAATGACCCTTTCTCAAAAAAAATAAATAAATAAATTCAGACATTCATACTCACTTTACTGCCAACTTCATAGGAATAAGCACTCTTTTGCAAATGAGAACAATGAATGATGCCTTGAAAACTGTGAAACTTGACAGTCAACCCATGCTCTGTAGACTGTGTGGTATTAGTAAAATAAAATCAAGACTTAAAAGTACTCGTATTAAAAAATCCTTACTATACTTCAACAAAAACTGATGCAAATAAAACTATAAGAATTTTAACATGAATAAATGTGTGTGAAAATGATTTAATAAACAATATCTACTCATATTATGAACATGTCCCTTTAAAGAACATAGAGAGGGTGCATTTATAAATAAGGGTAACATAATTTTCCCCGGTTCTTTCCTATATTGTTTTTTAGAAATAAAAATTAGTTAATCATAATCTAATAACCCTTGGCCTTATGAGGAAACTTTAGGGACTCACTGTCTGTACGATAACTTCAGTCTTCATGCCTGGCAGTATAGCATTCAAATTGGCAGTTTCTGGTATCTTTACAAAAAAAATCATGAAGAAAAAATAAAAAATAAATAAAAATCAAGATATATCACCTCAAATAATGAATATGAAACAAACAACAACAAAAACTCAAAACATATTTATTATTATAATTTTTTTTTTTAATTAAAAAAAAAATAATTGGAAAGATTGATGGCTTCTTATATCTCATTCAAAACAAAGTGATACACAAGCGAACAAAAAATGTATCTATGATTGTTGAGTAAAATATCTCAGAAGTGGAAAACTGACCCAGTAATAAAAAAAAGAAAATTTACAACATTAAATTCCAGATTTAATCCAAGCAAACTCTCGCTAAAAATTCTAAAAGAATTTAATTTACATCATAATTTTTTTTTTGGGTGACATTTTAGGACAGAAACTAAAACTATTAAAAATAAGGACACCAAGAGAAAGAGATAGGATTGACAGCTGAAGAAGTAGAAAGCAAAAGATGAAAAATTCCTTACTATAGCATTTTTAACAGTCTCAGGGCTGATGAACACATTGGTGACTCGTGTAGATTTACTCTCTTGGCCTTTCTTATCTTTCATGTCAAGGACACACCAGAGGGACATGCCTATAGGAAGCTGCTGTCCTACAATATTGGGACATAATAGTATGCAATGATCAGTAACTTTAGGTGTAAATTGTCTTGAGAATCAAAAGGAAAACAATTAAAGGGAACAAAAATGTAAGGAGAAGACATCGTCCTATCCAATTATTTCTTTTTGACCATGTAAAGTAAATATTGTTTGGAAACAAATAATCATAGAATCAATCATAAAAGAAAATTGTAAATGAAGCTATAGTTCATACAAAGCAAGTTCATTACAAATATAAATAATAGTGTAATTACTTTCAGCGTTCATTATATATAAAATACAGGTCACACTTTCTAAAGATAATAATATAACCAGGAAATTCTTCTGACTTACCATTGCAATATTTTTCAATATATGTTTGTGCATATTTTGTTTTCAGAAAAGCCTGCAAGCCTTTAACACCAAGATCAATTCTGTAACCATGATCTTCTACACTTGAAACACTACCAAAGAGTACCTGTAAATGGAGCAGAAAATGCATTACAAGCTAAGAAATAAGATCCAGGATTTAAGAGAAATATATTTGAACATCTGTTCCTGTTTGAATAAGCTTACTATTTGTCAAATAAAACTTGTGCATCAAACAGATTGCAAGAGATTGCATAAATGAAAGGACAGAAAAGCATTACATTTTGAACAAGAACAATTTTCAACTGCCTTTGCCAATTCAAAAAATAGAAATGGTAGAATTCTTCCACCTAGGAAGAACTTTAGCAATATATATATAAATATAATAAGTTTAAAGGTTATAATTTGAACTGGCCCACTACTGATAGACTGATCATAGAAGGGTTCTGCTCTGTCCCAATTCAATAAGTCCTCCTTTCACACAGATGAATCAATGAATGAATTTTTTAATAAACTATAGATCCAAATGATGATGATGACCTTTAATTTAATCTCTGTAGTAGAAGCACAATTCGTATATCACAAATAGGCTTCTGTAAATCAAATGACTGTTCTAGATCTGATTCTCACCATTCCCAATTCAAGGGTAAGCTAGATCTATCCACGTTCTAACTTCGTTCAACTAGTATGTGCCTTGCTCTTTGCATCACTTCCAAACTCAAAACTACTCAACTAATAAAATCAAGTGTTTATATAATTTCTACAAGCTTTTAGAGCAATCACGGATTGCTAGAACCATTTAGAAAGTTCAAGATCATACTAGTATAATCTGTTTCAATAAAAACGCTACTTATATGACGCAAAAGCCACAAACAAGTGGCTCCGTCTATATCCCATTCATAAATACTAAGTCACAGGTAAATCCACTTTAACACGCCAATCAACTGGCAGAACTCTCTTGCCTACAACAATACTAGGAACGCCCACTCACAACACCTCCTCTCCCTGTCTAAGATATTTCATTCTCCCACCCTCTCAATCAATAATCAGATTGAAACTATACAAAGAGACTAAAAATTATGTTAAATAATCTGGATCTAGACTTTGGAATTCAGGCCCAGATCTCAATGAATACATCTAGATCCAGCAAGTTACTGTAAAAAGCCTTGAGGGAAGGCAGTCTATTGCTAATAAAAAATTAAAAAAACTCAAAACATATTTTTAACTCACCATTCCATCAATAAGAGCACTGCTTGTCAAATTGCTATTTATGAGTGCAGGATTACAAGAGGTAGTCACCAATTTGATTCCTTTCTTTGTATCTTTGTTTATGTCTTTGACAAAAACTGTGATCAATTGACCAGGCTTAAACAATTCTTCCACAGGGCTATAATCCTGGAAAAAAAAAAAAAAAGGAGAAGAAAAGATCAGTAAGAGGTCTTATGCTATACAGAACACAATGAATGGAAATAAATCAAACTCCTGTAATATGTTCGTATTTATAAGTACATAAGTACAAGAAAAGATATAATGCATTAGGTAGGCCTATATAAAATGTGAAAAAATGAACAATTGCTACCAAATAATCGCTCTAGACAGACTTAGAACTTTTTTTGTAATGCTTAAAATATAAAGTTGTACTTATTTTAATAGTTCTAAGCTTTTGTTATATGGCTAGTTCCACCAGTATTGTTTACCTTTTGTTACATTAGGGTCAAAGTTTCAAATTAATTGGATGGCAACA
>JASKDV010214458.1:0-19247 GCA_032466395.1 Aegires albopunctatus | reverse complement strand
CTCTCTCTCTCTCTCTCTCTCTCTCTCTCTCTCTCTCACACACACACACACACACACACACACACACACACACACAAACATACATACACAAAATAATTTTCTCTCACATGCATTCTCATTGTCATATTTGCAAGATAGGAAGTAATCACCAAGCAATGGCAGGATAATAGCAGTATTGTGATATTTGTTTACTTCAGATTTTTTTTGGTTAATTTTAAAGGTGACTTTAACAAAAACATAAGTGTTTAGTGTCAAACCACAGTAAAATTTGTAGGGAACCCGATTCCAAACTCAGATTTTGGCTTTTTGACAAAAAAATGTATTTGAATCAAAGGGCCACGCCTTTCAATTCCTCAACCTGTGTGGAAAAATTAACTCCAGAGTCAAAAAGTTAAAACAGTCCTGCTACCGTCTCGTTATCGCACCCAATACATGTAGACAAGATCAATCGTTTCAATGTGAGAGGATTTCCCATTGCTGCGGCTTTGTCGTCGTTGGTAAAATCGTTCACATGTAAATGGACCATAAGTCTCTGACACACATTTTGCTCACAATTCTCAGGTGAATAACAAGTTCCTAGCAGACTTTGTCAATATACTTTGCTATAAAGCAAGACAGGAGACGTGTGTCATTGTTGTTTCACATCAACAATAGATTTAGCTACGTTTCAGCATTCACATGCATTGTCTATTTTATAGTCCTTCTACTCATGCTATCAGCCAAACAAGCGTGCACAAGGCAATCATTATAATCACACACTCAACTAGAAATAACAGCCTTTCAACGTATATGTGTATGAATTTTATATTCCAGTTTAATCATTTTTATTCTTAATTTGGGGCCGTGATTGTTTTTTCCCCAGCTCCTTATGAGCAGCGGGCATCCCAATTGACTGGTTTAATTTTCTTAGGAATAGTTTGATCCTAGAGTAGAGGGTCCATTCCAATTTAGCAACTATTTTGATTAATCGTCGTTCCACATACTGGCTTGGACTGTATTTATTTATTTTCATTGCAATTTATTTTGAAAGAGATTTTCAAGAAGAAATTGCTCACTGCTGTGAAATAGATTAGTTTGGTCAGCATGATTGTCAGCTGTGAATATTTCTTCAAAGAAGTTTTTGTTTCTAGAGTGTATGATATACAATTGCAGCAATCTAATGATAGCATGCAGTTTTCAATTTTTGACAGCCTTTGTTTAGGTTTGGGGATTTTTTCCCCTCATATTTTGATATTTTTCTTTTTGTGAGGTTTTGTCTGTGGGTTTTTCCTTCTCATGATTTATTTGGCCTTTTGAAGAATGCCAAATGCTTTTGAATTTGGTAGTACTACATGTTTTCAGTGCACAATTTGATTTTTATTTCTTTGATCTTATTTAGTTGTATATATTATTCCATTGGTAAAAAAGTCTGAATATTTAGAAAAGGGGAATCTCTTTCACCAATCTTACTTTAATTTGTATATTGCTTTTTGTGTTTTCTTTGCACTGTCCTAAATATATCGTTCTCATGATGCAAAGGACTGTGATTAAACCAAAAATACAACGGACATGGATAACAATAATAAATAGTAATAATCATGATAATAGTATTATTGAAGTATTATTGTTTTTCTAGCTCTGAATCCCAGTGGGTATAAGGCACAGAGTACTTTGATAAAAAAAAAAAAAATGCTGAAATTTTTCTTTTTTAAATAAGTAAAATTAAAATTAAAGCTAGATCAGTAATCATGTATAGCCGGGGGTTCCTGGAGGAATCCTCACTTATACAAGAACAGTTTTTTGATTTTTAATAAATATTTTCCAGATATACAATTTCTCTGATGCTTTTCGAAAAAAAAAGTTTTTTCCAGAACTTATATGTACAATACGTGAAAACAGTGGTTTGCCCATTGTTTTCCTTCTTATGTTTAGAATGATATTTTATTTAAGGCTCCACTAAGATTCTCTTTTATGCTGGCAGCCAGTGCAAATTTTCAGATATGGTGGTCGCAGGGAGAGGGGGAAAATTACACAATCCAGGTCTTCTATATTACAAAGACAAACCGCAACCAAAAGATTCTGTAGCAATATTTTTGGCTTAGTCATAATGTCTGCTGTATCTTAGGGTGTTGATTTGCTGTGATTTCCTTCTTCTCATAGTGGTTTCTTGCAACACTGCTACTCATGTACTGATCTTTTCTGGGATAGAATGATTTCTTTGATAATACTATATTAACTGCATGGATGTGATTTAATTGTATTCCTTTCATTCCCTGTCCCCTCTACCCCGTATCCTTTCTATACTACGCACATCAGCAAATGTGAAGAACAAAGAGGAACCATTTCAACCACCACCAGACGATGAGTGTAAGTAGCAAATATTGAAGAAAAAATCATGCTATTATATAAGAAGCATTCAGGTTGTCAGCCATCTTCATTTATTTCAAAATCTTGTAAAAAAAGGAGAAAGTGTTTTTTTTCTTTCTGGGAGAGCATCAAAAGGGGTTATTTATAATCAATGTATATTCATAGTATCATCGTTATATACTTAGCCATTAGGAATGAATATAATTTGAAGAGTGCCAGCCAAGAACTAGTAGATTGAAATAGCTACGTATTTAACCCTTGCCATACTTTGGGATTTCACAATTTTTACCCTAGAAATTTGAAACCTTATGTATTCCTCAAGGTTTACACATTCTACTTGTGAGCAAAATTATGTCGAATTCCCTTGAAAATGTTATTCACTGGTGCACATGGATTTTTATTACCCCTGCATATACATCATGGGTTGTGACAAACCCTGACCTTTTGTAAAAGAAAAAAAGGGCACCTTCTTCCTCATGTTATGGGGTGTCATGCAACCCAACCTTTTGTATAGACAAATTGTTTTATTCTTATATAAGTGGTTGGGGTTTGGTTAACATCATGACATACGCTACTAGGGTGATTTAGCAATGTATAGCTAGGGTTTATAAGCATGTGTCTTATGTCTATCTATCAATGAATGTTGGAACTGTGGCTTATTAAAATGATAAATGGAAGTCAGTCTCTCACAGCAAAGACTACATGCTGCATCTTTTCTGCTGTATCACCCGTTTAAGCCTAGTGTTTGATAAATCTGATTTGAGTTTTATGATGGTTAGTGCTCTAAGAAAATTGTTTATAATTGTCAAACAGCTCCCGAACCAGTCAAAGTTCACAAGCCAGCACCTGCCTCTAGTGTCAAAAAAGAAATATCTCCAAGAGTAAAACCATCACCAAAGCAAGCTAAGGATTCCATTATGGCAGAAGACTTTTTACCGGTAAATACTTTTCTTTCAAACTTAAGATTTATATGCTATGCTAGCTAGCCATAATTTAATGTATATTTTACAAATCTTTATTTGCTCCTTAAAATGAAAATTAGTATTCGACATGTATAGGTAATATCATGAAAGAATCCTTTTAAGGTTAAGAATACATGTCAACTACATTATACGAGCTTTAAACTTTTCATTCCTTAAACAAGCCAGGCGGAAAATTTTTAAAATGTTCATTTGGTGCATAAAATCAGGTATGGAGAGGCAGCCTTGATTTGTTGGTTTTTAAATTTCATTGAAATGCTTAGATGAATTAGTGACATAGTTATGTGATAGTTTCAGAAATCTACTACAGTTTCATTGAGTTTTAACCTTTTTTTTTTTTTTTAAACTTTCAAAATTTAAGCATTGTTGGGTTAAAGCTTGATTAACCAAATCACTAATTAATGATAATATGATGATACCATTTCACATTACTTTCATATATACATTTTGAAGAATTTTCCTAGGAAATGATTTTTTTAATGATCATTTGTAAATAATTGATAGTATTCAATAATGTGAGTGATATTCATAAAGAAAGTAAAAAAATTAAAAACAAGGTGAGAAGAGTTTTATGGTCTATGTACTCATATTCGTTGCCAGAAGTCACGCAAGTCATCAAACATGACTGATTCTGAAATAATAAATGGACTGCTCAAAGGACATGAAACAATGATGACAGTGCTCCAACAAAGAAGTCGAAACATTCAGGTTGTCAGGGCTATGTGGACCTCGGGTAATACCAAGGTAAGTGCTCATCTGTTGAAAAAAAAAAAAATATTCTTTACATTTCATTTGACTTTAATAGGAAAATGTGAAATGTCCTGAATTTTAATTTTGATGCCTTGAGACTTGGACATATTTTAGAAGTTATAAAATTTTGCATTCTTCTCAACAAATTAAAAAAATTAATCAAAGATGTCAATCAAATCTGCGTAAAGCTTGGAATCATTATTTCATCATAGATATGTATACCTTGACAAAACTGTTTTTATGCTGGAGATTAAACTCTGAATAGAGAACAGGACAGACTAATATTGACATCAAACAAAGAGCACCAGAATGAAATATCTGATATTGCAAGGAGTAAAGAGCAATTTAACTGATAAGAATCCATTATGAATTTAGCTTTACTGCTTTATGTATCAAGATCCTGAAAATTGCTATTATTTTACTAAAAGGATAACATATTTTTGTTTTTTGATGCTCAAATTAGACTGCTATAGACTCAGCAATCAGCATGAAAGATCAAGCAGTTATGGTTGACCTCTTGAATATCATGAATTCAAAATCGTGAGTATGCATTTATATTTCTTGTAATGTGGTTTAGATTTTGGGATATCTGAATGATAATAATGTCTGAGATTAAAAATCAAAGTGAATACTTTAAATCCCATAGAATGATTGATTGGTATTTGAAAGATTGACTTAAATTGTGAATGTTGATAAGAATATTGAAGTAATCTGACTACGGCATACAGCATTAAATAGGGAGGAGAGAGAGAGGTACAATATAATTTTATGAATTGTTTTTCAGAAAAGTTTCAAATACGTTTGATTTATTTTTGATTCTCTCATATAGATCTCTCTGGAACCTTGATATGTGCAATTTGCTTTTGCCTCAATTGAAAGACATCATGTGTAGCAAATATGAAAGGTAAAGGAATCAATAGTCTTTATTGTGATTTTACTTTATTCCCCTAGGCAGCATCGATCTAATCATAGTGTTCATTTATTTAAACACACCAAAAGGGGGCAGCCTTGTGAGTGATCCCACTGAAAAAATCTCTGGATTTGCAGACAGTAAAAGGAGTTACTGGGTTGCGGCAAACTGTCTTTGCACTAGTGATGGACCAACGGCGGTAACATTGGGGATTTATAGAATCACCAAATTGCCCGATATGTGAGGGAGGCCCACAAACCACTGACCACATCCTTCTCCATTGTCCTGCAACAAAACTGGAGGGTGGCTACCAAACAGTACATAGATGTGATGACATTAAATCATGGATAGACCAGCATAACAATAACATAGAAGTGAAACCATATCACTGGTAGTGGCACTGAAAACAATAATAATTGAAAATTTGTATTCAAAGAAATACTATTCTAAGCATTCATGTTTTGCAAATAGTTTGCTTAATAACATGAAATTACTTTAAGTTACTTCAGAATTCCTCAATGGTTTTCCCCTTTATGACATATACCATCACTTTCTTTCACTTATCAGAAACATTTTATTAGCACTCTTATATTTAACTTTCCTAAACATCATAACTGCCATGTCTTTTGCAGTCACATAGTTACAGCTTCAAATTCAGTGAAATTGGTTTTGAGGAACTTTGGCTCGGTCATCAAATCAAATATGGAAGAACCACCAACATCATATGTGGATATTTCTAGGGATGAAAGGTAAGTTAATAGTTTTCATTGAGACAAAAACCATCTAGTATGCCAAGGCTTTACATAAGCAATTGTAAGTTAAATTTTTCATTCAAAAGTGAAAGTAATTAATCTTTTGACACGTCTCTTAGTGAATTCTTGAATATATAATGCCAAACAAACATTTTGCTATTTGTGTAAGACTTAAGATATTCAGGGATGGGGATTTTGCGGATTCATATGCAGGTGCAAATTTTTTGTTCAAACCTGTTATTTGCAAGAAGGAAAAAGAAAAAAAATCCCATCCGCAAACGGTTAGGATATTTAGCGGTTGAAATTTTAATGATACAGGCTGCCTGCGCTTTGACTTTGATCACTTTCGAGGAGTTCTGGTATCATTATTATTGAACTTTTTGTGATGCTGAAGAGCTTGAACAGTTTGCGATTTCCATGCAACTTACATGCCATTTTCTTCGAAGGCCATGGGATTCGCTCTGGGAAAACTCAGGTTTGAGCTTTGGTAATCAGTTTGCGAAGCCAGTTTATGTCCAAGTGATCATTTTTTGTTTTGTTTTCATTTCACCTCAAGTCAGGAGAATCAAGACTTAGGCTAGTGACATTAATTTCTGATTTATCAGATTTTTTTTAAAAAGCGCACTTGTTTCATTGCAAGAGTAACATTGTAGATCAAGATCTAGATCCTTAACATAGATCTAATTCTGTACCTGCGACTACTGATTGTGGAAGTGTTCTGTTATATGTTTAGATCTAAGTGACTCGACTCTAGATTTAGCTTTTGAAGGTGCTGGGTCTTGTGTTAGATGAACTAGATTCATTGGTTGTATAATAAGATATAATTTTGATCTAGTTTAGATCTAGCTGTTGGTAATTTCAGGTCAAGTTTCTGAAAGTTAAAGGGCTAGATCTAGACCTATTCTTGCTTTCGTAATTGATTCATTATTATTTGTCAGTGAAAGGAGGATGATATGCTCTTTGTATGACAACTGATTTTTAAATGCAGTAGATTTTGCAAGAGTGCCTTCCAGCTCAATGTCCATATTGCCCAAGTGCCCAATATTCTGCCAACGCAGAATTATTGCTATCAAATTCACCACACAAGAGTACCAACCATCTAAAAAGCTCTTTCACCTAAGAGCTGCAATGTCTGAATTGTGTCAATTTAAAAAAGATTGGAAATGCCAACCACCGTTTGATAAATTAACCCCAATCCCCAGTCTGAGGCTGGCAAATGTCACTATTGCTTAATTGGGTGGTTAACCTCATCCCTTTGTTACTATGGCAATGTGAGAAGTCCCTGTACGCCCATGCACTGGTGCTGGGTTGACTCCAAAATGATAAGACATGTAATTAATAATTATCCAATCAAATGTGCTTTGTATGCTTTCTTTCTGGCTACTTATGATTAATTATTAATTTTTATGATTCATCTGATTTTCATCTTTCGACTACAGACACAAAAAATGTTTAGCATGTTTTACAGTACTCCAGTCAATCAAGTCAATGATTCATTCAACGTCATCAAGTGCAACACCTAAAATGGCCGGTCTGTTTCGTGAAATCATGCTACTCATGTCAAGTCTAGAATGAGCTTAGTTTTCCTAGCAGTAATTAAATCAGTGTGCAGATTTCTGAATGCCTGTTGTTTTTGTTTGGTATAATCAAGTTTTTGTGTTGGCATGGGCATGTCTGTTTTCAATATGTTTTATATTACTATTTATTTGGGTATGTTTGTTAATTTTTTTCTTTCATCACAATGATAATTTTGGCTTATTTTGAAGATTGTAAATGGTTGCCAGATACTGCTGATAAATTTGTCCTCCTTCTTTCCTATCAACTGTCATGGCAGTTTGTCCTCCTGCTTTTACATGTTGCAACATGTTTGGGTTGAATTGCAACAACACGATATCCACTCTTGAACAATGTAAATAGATTTTGAATTAATGCAAATCAATGAATGACTGCTAGATTGAAAAAGGAAAAGAGCACGTGAGAGAGAGAGAGAAGTGTGAATGCATATAAGCCAATCTATCGTATGTTTACATAATATTATAGGATTAAAATTGAAATTTGAAGGGACAGAAGTCAATATAAATTTAAGACGCCATGTTAATTTCTGCTTTTACAATATTTCAAATAAAATCTAAAGACGGTGAAGTTGATATTACTTCAACTCAAAAAGTACTTACAACGCTACTTAGCCAAATTTAGATTGGGCATGAATCTTATACTTATCTGTCAAAATATTTGTCTTGTGTTGAAAAAAATCATGATTAGTACATTGATAGCTGATCATTAAAATCTTTTATTTATTTTTATTTTTTTTCTGTCTCTCGTGTTCATTCAATCCTTTAATTTGTGATAACCATCTTGCTTATGATATTGGAAAAATTAAGATTCAACACAAAAAAAAAATCTTTTTATTTTCCAAAAGGTGAAATAAAATTTTTGTTTACTTAATTTCTCATTGTCTTTTGTTTGTTATTTGATTATTCTTATTTGTATTTCAATAATTTATTTTGTCATTTATCAGCATTAGGACTTCTTTATTACGTTTGATTTTTATTCACGGCGATATGTAGCTATCAAGATATATTTTGTTTGCTGAAAATATCTGTATTTCATTTTTCTAAGAATCAGTTTGGATTTATGTTGAAATTAAAGTTTTCTTTTTGTTTTATTCAATACTTCTTTAAGTTGTAGAGAGCAAAAAAGGTTAACACTTTTTAAAAAATGTTCAATGCGGCATTTCATTTGGTTAAGAAAATCACATCTTTTAGAAAATAAATACTCTGCTTCATGCTTGATAGACATCGCAAATGATTAGAACTTGGATTAATTTGCATTAGTAACAAATGTGTGAATGATAAATGTGTTAATATAATAATCAATTTTGCGCTTCAGTTAACTTAAGTATTGGTAATAGGTTATGACAGATAATTTTAATGGTTACCTTCGCCAGTAATTTGGAATATTAAATAATTGTTTATTAAAAGCAACCTCTTTTTAACTTGAAACAAAATTCTTTTCAAATTGAATTAAATATAGATTATCAATAGTGTTGCTAACTGCTTTATAAATGCCTTGCTATCAGCATACTTTTCATTAAAAACTTGTTCATAATTTAATCAATTTCTATATTATATGGTCAATTTGATTGGCCTCATAATTTTCATGTGAAAAACGGTCCTTTTTTGTTTGTTTTTATTTGGAACTATTTCTAATTTACACACTTTTTGTTGGTTATGAGAGTTGTTAATTCAATGTCTTTTTTAATTTAGGACAAAATTGATTATTTTGCCATTAATGTCGATAACTTGCCAATGTTGCCGATGAAGAACAAGAAGGGTATGTCCATACTTTAAATGCATTCACATAAAAGATGATGGCTTTAATATTGAGTTTGAGCTTCAAATTGTATGGACAGAAATTGAAACAGAATTAGTCTTAGTCAAGCCCTCAAAAAACCCCACTTCTAACATCCTCTTTTTGTGGAAATTATTTGCATTCCACTTTGTGGTCCATGCTCAAAATTTTTTTAACCTTAAGGATTCTGACAAAATTGCTTACATCACTTCTTCTACTGTATCAAATCTCTCATTTCTCTGCATTCTTTTTTATATCATAAAGATTGGCAGATTTAAACCTTTTGTTTACCTATATTGCATTACAAATTGTTAGAGGATGTCATTTAAACACTTCCATGAGGACTATAACTTAAACAGGTTTTTAATACTAATACTGGTAATAATGTTAATCATCGTTTTTTCTTGATTTTCATTTTTCCCATGCCTGTATTTTCAGTGTCTCTAATAAAGATATTACTGATTGAAAAGTAAAAGTAAACTTCACAAAAGGGAGAGAAAGTAAGATGTCATTGCATCACAATGTCATGCTTTATTTATAATAATAATATATCTTTCAACTCTTTCATGATTTGATTCAAAATCCACTTTCCATCATATTTCCTAATGAAGTGTCATTTGATTTTAAGTGATAATCTGTATTTAGAAGTGATGCAATGAAAATAAAATATAAAAGCATTGGATGAATGAAGAGCATTTCTGGGCGATGAAGAATAATAAAGAATTTTGCATTTTATATGATCAGATGATAACTGCTAGAATGGCTGTCCCAAATGAACTTGTATATGATACTATGAACAACCTTCCACAAAGAGAACAATATCATACATTTTCGAATGTATATGCACACCACACCACATAAAATATTCCCAATTTAAATCTTTTACCACCCAAACACTTTCAGTAAGAAAAAGAGAGCAATTAACATTCCTTACTTGAATACAGTCATACAAATGGTCTCATAGAATGAGCTGTATTTTTAAAGAGTTTATATTATGAGCGTATTGAAACTTATGGTTGGAAGGTTAAATTATTTATTCAGTCCATTATTTTTTAAAAACACATAGCAGGGATGGAACCTCTTCGGTTTTTTCCGGATTTCCGTTTTTTTTATCACAAGCGAAAATACTCTTTTTCTTCATTGTAGTTTAACCGACACACGAGAGGCTCAGGATTTGTTTGACTGAGTGCTTTACGTGTATCGTGATCGGGTAGGCCTACTGCGAGGAGGCACTTGTCTTGGCAGTCGAAATGACGCGAGCCGATGAGCATTGATGGTCACGAGGCAAATGAAGCGAACTTGTGACTCTTCAACGAAAGAAAATCAATCAAAAAAAAAAACAATCCAAAAGAACACCGGAAATGACCCTTTGGAGTCTGAGTTTTGTTTTCCTTTCACTTCGCTCAAGACTCTGGCTCTTGTATTGGTTTTTACCCGCGATCTGGTCGTTGATGGGAAAAGTGAATTTCTAGATCTTGTTTATAATTTTTTAAATTAGTCTTATAATAATAATGTCGTAATTGAAGGTATTGGACATACTGTCCATTGGTAAAATTGGCGAAAAAAGAATGTTCAGTTGTTTTTTTTCGAAGCTTGGTTCCATCCCTGATCTTGTCTTACTGGACTGAAGTTTTCAATTCTCGAGATGTATTGAAATATTTTTATAATTTGTTGGGACGATGATCAACAAAGAAAAATAATGTTTTATTTTATTATGGAAAAGTCACGAGTCTGTCATTATACAGTTGTTTGTAATACAATGTAGGCTTTTTGAAAAAAAAATGTTTTGTCTCGTTTTTGTTTTTTTGCAAAGCTTGGTTTTATTCGTTGTAATAGTTGCATTTTAAAGCATAACATTAAAACCAAGTGTTTTTATTCAGTATAGCTATATGGTAGCTGGAAATGCTTAATACCATATTAAACAAATCAACTCATAACTTTTTATGTTTTATTGATCTAGATCTAGTTAGGCTGTCCCAATTAATTTATATGTTGATATTCATTCAAGATGACAAATTTGCTTTGTGTTTTGTGGTTAACACCATATTCAATTCAATAACAAAGTTCCATATTCATTCTTCAGTCATTGACACATTAACTATGTTTTGATGCAATGAGAAGTAATGAGATTCAACTTAGTAGATCTGGCTGTGACATGGATTTTGTGTCTTTGAAACCCCACATTTGCCTTTTTTCAATTTTACACCACTCTGAATTTTTGATTGATGCTTTGTTATCAGATTTTATATTTTTGAAATCATTATGTTGATTGGTAGAATTGATTGTTGCATTGATCATGGCTTATATTTAGAAATGTGAAACTCATTGATCTGCTAGCAAGATTAATTCCGAGCCATATATTTGTTGTAATAAGTGCATTTCTCATCACTCATATTCATAAATATTCTGTTCTTATCTGAATTTATAAAGCTATTTGTCAAGTAATACCAACATACATAAGTCATTTAGATTTTGGTTGTGTTTCATGATTGATTGCATTTCATAATGTTTTGTGTTTCATGTTTGATTGCATTTCATGATGTTTTGTGTTTCATGTTTGATTGCATTTCATGATGTTGTGTGTTTCATGATTGATTGCGTTTCATGATGTTTTGTGTTTCATGATTGATTGCGTTTCATGATGTTTTTGATATTTCTTGTCATTATGTCTCATGCTATTATGAGCAAATTTTTACTTCATTGATGAGAGGCATTGTGGTCTAGTAGCAGACCTTTGGCCAGGTGATCTAGAGGTCCCAGGTTCAAATCCCGGTTGGGCGCGATGTTGAGTTCTTGGGAAAGACTCTTTACATGTATTTCCTCACCATAACCGTGTGGAAAATGAGTACCTGGCTATAGGTAGAGGAAAATCTCATCAGTATGTCAGAGTGAAGCACCTTTCATTTGGTCATGGCTCTGTATGCCCCCTAGGGGTTGAGAAGGATTTTGAATTGCAATGGCCTGCCAGGGAAACTCTGTAAAGCGCATTGAGCTCATCTAGTAGGAACGTGCTATATTTTTTTCATTTTTTTTTTAGGATGAACCATTTAAGATTCACTTATTTTCATTTTTTAATATGCCTATTTAAATCTTTAGTAGAATACAAAGCATGAATTTATAAAGAAAATAAACTTAGCTTTTGAGGATAATAATAGACTTAAGGGTTTCATTAATCAATAGGAAAGACTTTCTTTCAGATTCCTGATGCAAGATTATAAGAGATTTATACTGTGAGATCATGAAACATTGATGCAGGAAATATAAAACTTATTGACTTCTGTAACAGGTTCGTAGACTCGTTCACATGGAACTAAATATATTCAGTTATTATGGATTTTCTTTTCTCTTTTCAGTCTTGCTGATAATGAAATACTATGATATTTTTCTTTTTTAACATCCCAGATGGCAGACTTGAGATAATCAAATTTAAAATGAAGTAATAAGCTCATCCTTGAATGAGACCTGCCATCTACATTATACTAATACTACATATAATGATAAACTAGAGAAATTGTGTTCATCTCACTTTTGATTCAGATTTGAAATGATCTAATTCTGAATCATTAACTATTTCAGGCTTTTGATTTTGGCTTTTCCACTGTCCAACTTCTTCCCTTGCTTCAACAAAACCATTTTCATAACTTTTGTTTATATTGTTTTCACAAAGATGATCCATACTATAAAAATAATAATATATGATTTGATTGATATTTATCATCACTTTGTATATTTACCTTTGTTATATTATGAGCACTATATAGCCCCATTGTTATATTCAAATTAATCTAAAAATACCAGTTGTTTTGTCAATTAATTTTCATGCATTCTTTTTTTATAGTTATGGAAAACCAAGCAAAATAATAGTACTGTCTCCAAATAAGTCTTCGCCTTCTATCAATGACTATAATTTATTATTTTTATATACATGTACTTATGCTTTCCATCCATATTTAAACTTCAGCTTGTAATTGTAATAATAAAATCATATTTTGATCATAATATCAGCAAAATCTAGTATTATTGTGAGTAAATTATTTTGATCATTAAAAATGATAAACAATTTCTTTAGTTCTTTATTATATGAATCATGCAATGAATTAATATAATCCCTTCACAAATCAGACATATGTCTATAGTCTAGACATAAATGTATTGTTATGAAAGTCTATTAAATAGTGAGAATCGCATACTTCACTTCTATGCAAAACTTCAATCAAATTAAATCACTAATAAACAAAAATTCCAAGAGCATAAGAAGTAAGTGGATTTGAGTGATATTTTCAAAATATTTAATGTAGTTATTTGGTGACTTTGACTTCATGTTTTCTATCACAAGCATTATATTTATCATGTCACGGGTTTACGGAAAAGAGAGTTTCCTAATATTAAAATCACATAAAACTATAACCTATAACACATTTTTTAATGCTATACATAGATTAACTTGAGTTGATTTTCTTTTTTTCTTTTTTTTATTGAGTCTTTAAGGCTTTAATAAATTACTGACCCCTGAAATAGAGTGTAATTTAGCGTAAGTATTAGTTACTGTTAAGCAAAGATGAAAAGAAAGAATCATTCATAGTATCACTATCAGGTCTCCAGTCTAACAAGTGGAAACAAAACAAAGTAGAGAGATATTACCATGACAATCTACATATTGTTGTTCTTATTTTCAATCCAGTCAAATCAAGCTTTCACATTTGGTTACAAAAATGTTACGCCGTAGAAAGATGTGGTCCTTATAAAAAGTCTTTATGATTATGTAAAATATTTTCAGGGTTAGCAGCATCCTTCTCATTATTTTAGAAGTGTACATGTATTCAATAAATGGAGATATATTTTCCATGAATTTGGAGTGTAGTCGTAGATTATGTTATTTGTTAAACATGAATGTGCCAACAAGTTGTTATTATTTTCTTTGTTTTTGTTATCAGTAGGATTCCACTTGCATTTGCTCTTATTCGTTATTTGTTTTTTTTGTTCCCCTCAAAATTTAGAAAATTATTATTGCTTTTATCATCATCATCATCATCATGATAATTATTATTATTACTATTTTTATTATTATTATTATTATTATTATTATTATTTCTTTTTAAGATAAAACCTGATCTTCCATCTTCAACATCTGAGACCTAATTTATTTAACCTCCTTGTTTGCAGTGATGAAAGATTCATTTAGATATGTCAACTTAATGGAACCAATCCCCATATTCCATATTGTATTGAGTATTATTTGATCTGTACCTTGCCCTTCATTCAACTTGTATATATGTTTAGAAAAACATATGAAAAATTACATATAGATGGATCTGAGTGAAAGTATAATGTATGATTTTTTAATTTTTTTTGCTTGAAAAGTATTCAAAATCAAAGGTTCTAAATTTGTCTTTTTATATATATATTTTTCTTGTGTTATTTTTTTAAAATGTTTTGTTTTGTTTCCTGGTATATTGTATGGTAATGTTTTGGGCATTTTTTTTAGGCACAAGAATCATGTATTGTATCATCCTTATGTAATATATTTTCACATGTTGATCATACTTTAACAAAATAAATAAAGATGAATTTTATGCATACCTTCAAAGAGGGATTATTTTGCCGTTATTTTAATATCAGTATGTATTCGTACTGTCAATTTCATGAAAATTTTAAATGACAGTATAACATTTAAACAATTTAGAAAGACCTCAAGTGATTTACCTTAATGAAACATTAATTTAATCAAACCTTGAGAAATTATATAAATTAAATTATACAAATGTCATCCTTTTCCTTTTTTTGGCAGACATAAATCATAGTAACCTAAGCTTATATAAATAATCACCTCGCCTCTCCCCCATAATATCTAGATTATTAGTGTGCTTCCATATTTATTTATGATCTTGCAATTAATGTGACAACAGCTTTTTAGTATAATATTTATTCTTGTAGTCGATTGTGAAAAATAAAACAGGAAAAAGCAATTTATAAAAGAAAGACAGAATAGAATAGGCCAAATTCCTCCAACAAATTCCAAAATAGCTATAAGACAAAAAAAGTCAGATGACAAATTCATATAAATAATCTGTATACACATGTGTATTTGATGTGTCAATAATTTAATTGTCTTCATAAGATGGAGGTGATTCGCTTGGCCAACTCAAGTCCCTTACATGAGAGTGATAATAATCTTGTCTTGATAATAGATCTATCAATTCCTGGTCACTTATTTTCCTTGGTATCAAAGTTTCTGGCCAGCTGACACCCTGTCAATTAAAGTATATAAAGTATACGGATAAAAACAAAATGAACATAATGTCAAATTTTTCATGACAAGCCAGTCAATTCATCACCGATAAATAGCCTAGCCCATCCATCTCCTGCCACCACCATTCCCACCTCTCCTCTGTCTTCTATACTTCTACAACTACCAGCACACCAGGCTCAACAATACAGCTACCATTGTCAACACCATCATTTCTACTTGGCTGCTACTAGTACTACTACTACTACTACTACTACTATTATTATGACAACGACAACACTATTGTAACTGTATAAGTACACATATTTCAAACAAATAACCAACCTCAGGAAATTACATCTGGTATAGTTGGCATTAAACCTACACCATTTTCAGTACTGAACTCGCATAATTATCTTTCCAGCATAATAAATCATTTAAGCTGCTTTCGTTATTTGCAAACATGTTTCTTTGATTGTTGTAACATAAGGTGAGTAGTATTCCAAGGCTTACAGACCTTCTGGGTAGCGCCCTTTAACAAGGCTACAGAGTCCCTCTTTTAACCTTATTGGAGAACCGTTTCAGTGAATATTGTGATGCCCTGTTTGATCCGACTTCACTTAAAAAGGTTGCTATGTTTGTGTCTTCTGCTCGATTTTGTAATTGATATTCATTTATACACCTGATGTAATCAATATGCATTAATACACCTGATATAACCAATATTCATTAATACACCTGATATAATCAGTGTTTATTTATACATCTGATATAATCAATATTTATTAATACACCTGATATACTCAATATTCATTTATACACCTGTTAAAATCAATATTCATTTATACACCTGATATAATCAACTAATACACCTGATGTCATCAATATTCATTTATACACCTGATGAAATCAATACATGTATTCATTTATACACCTGATATAATCGATATTAATACACCTGATGTAATCAATATATTCATTTACACACCCGATGAAATCAATATTCATTTATACACCTGATATAATGAATATTAATTAATACACCTGATGTAATCAATATACATTTGCAGGCCTGATGTAATCAATATTCATTTATACACCTGATGAAATCAATATTCATTAATACACCTAATATAATTAATATTCATTAATACACTTGATTCAAGTGAAGCAAAAATAGTAGTTTCTTGCTCTAGGAAAAACTCAAAAGTTCGTTGGGAGATTCGAACCTTCTGAAAATTTGAATTAAATAGAATTGATGATTTATGGTTGGGTAAGTACAGAGAAAGTTTTATGTGAGAGTGTGTCAAAAGGGAATAAGTTTCAATACCCACTTTATTCCGAATTGTAGTGACAAAGGTTGAGAACTGCACCCGCTGAGCTAGAATCAGGACGAACAGATCTACTACTACTTAGCACGCTGTTCACTTTGACCCCTTCATAAGTTCGGAATTGTAAGAGTCGTCCACTCACGAACATGTTGGCTACTTCCTGGCATTTACCTTTGTACCTTGTAGAGAAAAAAGAAAAAAAAAAGTATGATGAAATTCTTAAAAGAAAACGATGTAGATGACTAGATCTAACATTGAAAATGGCTTTTGTTTCACCCGTTCTCTTTTGAGATTTATATACATGTAATGTTTTTTGTTTGTTTATTGGGTGAAATCAATCTCGACTGTCCACGACAGTAACTGATAGTAGTTGACCACTTAATGCGTTTTTGGTTTGATTTTTATTATAATTTATAATGTTCTGTTTTTGTTGGATTTGTGGTTTTCTTATGTGTTTATTGTGATATTATTTAATATTATAGTTTGTAAGCGGATTTTGTTGGTCTTGATTTTGGGATTCATTCCGGTGTTGCCATAGTGATTTTCATCGTTTGTCTTTTGGTGGATTTCCTCAATTTGAATTAGAGTAAAGTTGTGTCCTTTGTTTGGCTGTTGTTGTTATAGCTTAATTGTTTGTTTGTATCAACGGGGTAGCTTTAGGTGTTGGCATTAATTGACGTGATATTGCTCTGACAAATGTAGGAAAGGAATAGAGATGATTACTAGGAAAGAGGGGTTGGGTGAGATATGGAGGAGGGGTAATGTTATCATTCTCATTCTACCATTTACTAATATTCTATTTCAATTATCATTCATGTTGTTGTACGCGACGTTCATGTTGCAGCTGTTTTTGATACAATATTATATTATATCAAAATAGTGCAATGACGGTTTTATAGTATTCCAGAGGTCTATTTTCTAATAAAAGAAAGTAGGCCAATGAATTGAAAACAAAAATTACAGAATGAAGTATCGCTATAACTATAATCTTACCTGTACACAAGGAAAGAGCTTTCAGTTGGTAGCACAATCGGCGAACTGGCATCTCCATCTGATCGACAGCAGTATGATATAGTATATACACCTTCTTTGCTTCCCTTTTGATAAGGATACTTGCTGAATCCCTTTGAGAAACCAGCAGGACATTTTTCAACGGAGCTCGGGATACAGTAAGTCCCCATGGGCCAAGGATTCCCTGATGATGCCTGTTTAACACAATAGGTAAGACTATACGAACTGCCCCCTTCATAATCGATTTCCAATCCAAACAAGTCTCTCATATTCAAGTCTTGATCACTGGATTGCACCCCTATCTTGTCATATGTCATAGCTTTGAACATATCTGTGCCATCCGCAGGGCAGCGTGAAGAAATGGGTTTTATCAAGGCAAAGTCACCTTCTGGCCACTCTGGCAAAGGGGCAGGTGTCGGTTGTTTGTGGTAATCTTCCATGCGCTGATGGATAGCCTGCACATTTTTCTTTAATTCCGCTGTTAAATTAGCCACTACTGATTCAAGATCTCCAAGTTCTACATCGTAATGTTGTTTGACTGCGAGGATAGCTTTGTTTACGTCGCTCATCGTCAACACTCGTTCTTTGATAACCTTCCCTTTAACTTCCACATTGCTAAAGTCTTGAAACTCATTAAATCCAGAGACCTGACAAAGATACTTGCCAGGTGTCCCTTGATTGGCTGTTGGCCACGTTGCTTTCAAATAGGCTTCACCTTGGCTTAAGTCAGCATTTCCGGTGGCCTGTAACTGTAACGTTTTATCAAAGACAACAGTGTTACTTTTGGCACGGATTTCTAAAAACGTCGTTTTAATGCCAAAAGGGTCTAGTTGCAATATGCGAATCCTATCGATTGCGGTCAGCATATTACTATCTTTATGAGAAGCATCATTCCTGCAAATCAGCTGCACATTTTGTGAAACACCAATTTCGACTTGCTCGAAATTGCTCTCAAGAATCCAGGCAAAACTTGCGGCCAAGAGAGGCAAGAACGCGATTATAAGACGCTTCATTCTGAGCTGAGGGAAAACAAAAAGAATATAAAATAAAGCTTTACAAGCAATATTATTCATGCGTTTCTTTCTCAATTGACTTATCTAAAACTAGAACAGCGGCAAAGTAAATAACGAAATCCAAATTTCTTGGGGAAAAAGAGAAAAGCTTACAATAAATGCTGTTACCAATTCATCACATAAAAAGCGTACGAAATAACCCCAAATGACATAGGCAAGATACTTGCAAAGGAAGGAAATGCGAATATGTAGAGACGTAAAAGGAAACGAGATTGTAATCTCTCTCCCGGAACTCAACTTAGACTCTTTGCTGATGATAGTTTGTTATATAGAGAAATAAAATCTAGCATTGACTGTAAAATACTGCAAGAAGACTTAAACACCTACAAAAATGGGAAAGTAAATGGAAGATGGAATTCCATCCTGGTAAGTGTCAAATACTAAAAAGTTGTAGAAAAAAAGAAGAAAATTGATTATGACAACACAATACACAATCAAAACCTGAAGGAAACAAAAAGTGCAAAATACTTAGGAGTTACAATAGATAATGAATTAAGATGGAAAGACCAAAACAAAT
>JASKDV010214447.1:0-10137 GCA_032466395.1 Aegires albopunctatus | reverse complement strand
TGGGGGGTGGGGTGGGGGGGTTAATATACGACCCATTGAAAACAAATAGATATACTATATACCAAAAGGAAGAACACTTTTAGTAGATTTTGACTTTTTAATAAAAACATTTATCATGCCACCTTTCTATCATTGAAAAAATATCATTGGAGAAGTAAAGAAAGAAAATTATACACAAAAATAGATAAATGATAATCAAGCAATCGGAACACATTATAGACATTATCATAAAGCATGTTCAATAGAACTAAATAGGATAAAAATAACCATTATTAAAATAAAGAAAGTCACCGACGGGCCAAAAATGATGATTGCACAAACCACTGTTTTAATAAGCATAAAGAAAACTCCGATAGGTCGAAGTCAATTATATTTCTCAGTACACGTTGTCCTTAATTTAGTTAATCTGATCCAAAGCAGCTAGTTTTGAAGCAAAAACGAAACATATACTCATGTAGGCCTATTCTTACAAATGAAGCTGAATGTAATGTCCAAGTTTCGTCCTTGCTTCCAAACTACAAATTAGTTGCTGACGATAATAATTGTTGCTAAAGTGCACTTATATCCACAGATAAGATTAAATCTAGTCTTTACCTACGGACAAGAATGATAATGTAAGAACTAAGAATGAAAGTGCGATGTTTGGCAATGACATGGGGGAAGGTCACTGGTTTGTCAGTAGACCAAAATTATTGACTTACTCAACTGTTTACCTTATATTGCATTGCTGTAACATAATGGATCTATAAGATCATCGAATAACTATTATATTAAGGACATGCAATGTTTTTATTTCATTCAATGCAAAATATTAGACTTACCCAACGGCTACTTTAATAACCTTTTTTTCTAAGGACATGTGCAGAGAGATTGTGAGAGTGAGACAGAGACAGCCATTTGCCACACGTGATTACAGAGTAATGTAATGGATACGCTGTAGGTCACACGTTGCCAATGATCTCATCATAGGAAAAGGGAACTGCTACACAAATTAATCCAATTCACAAGTCGTAAAAGGTTTGTTTTGAAACCCAAGGAAACAGAATTGGCGAGTGACATCAAAAAGTCAAGGGAATTCTCAGTCGGACTCCAGCCTCACGTGCCTGTTGTTATGCTTGATCCTTCAATTCAAAACAAAACTAAATACATGTAACTATGAATAATTGATTTTTCTGCGATGGACATAAAGAGGAACTAGATTCTAGTAGAGTACTCCTAAAAACATTGTTCTGGCCTGGTTAGTCAAGACAAGAATATACATGTAGGTCATAACATATATAATATATTACCCATGACTTAAGGGCCCTCCGATGTCTTGTCAACAGCCATGGATGCCTCTGATGCCTTTGTGACTCTGGTTATTCCATATTTATGTAGCATAAGCCTTATACATTAATAAAGGCATAGATTGCCAAAGATTGGGGCCACCGGTGTCCCAACTATGGTCGATTAGTACAAATAACACTAAATACTTTCATGGGGGTCAACCATAGCCAAGTGATGGTCTTTGAGCATAAAAAACTACCATGGGGCTTCCGTGGCCTAATAACCTTAAAACGAAAAAAAAAATAAAAAATATCGTGGTGCCTCCGGTGGTCTAACATTGTATTATAACACTGGTCCTCACACTTCAAACTCTGTTTTCATAAGCGTGAATCAAACACATGTAACAATATTGATGATTTTTAATGCAATGTCATGGGAATTTTAAAAATGTATCTCTCCGTCCATGATCAACTTCTTATTCTAAACATTCAACAATTAACGCAAATAATAATATAAAGATCACGATTGTGGTCGCGTAACAAAATTGATTTTTTAAAAATCAACAACGTTTGTGACGTAATATTACGCAGTTCTTCTCAGATCTCGGATTTCGATGACAGAGCTCTGGTTTCACAAAATTTAAGAATTTTTCATGATGTTATCCATGATACAAGAACAATTCAATAGGTGAAGTCGCTTTAAAATGCGGCATATATTATATTCAACACTGAAGAGCAACGACTGAGCACTTTCTTTTAGGTACCGTAAGTATAAAGATGGAGAATCGTTTTAGTGACAACATGAATAGACGAGTCGCCAGAATTGATGACCCCAGCCTTTTGAAAGAAAGGGTTTCTTGTCTTCAGCTTTATAATGACTGCAGGGAACTTACTAATGTCTGGCAAAACGGCTATTGTAACAATTAATTTTTTTCCCAATAGTCTTGGGTACATTTTTCTAAAGATAGGATTTTTAAAACTTTTTCAAGACAGAAAATAAATTCTCAAATTTAAGACTTTCCCATAAATGTAAGAACCGTGTGAAGCCCATTAGGTACACACAATAAATTGAATTATGTCCCCGAGACTCACATTGAGTAAAGATTTACATTACTCCCGCAACATTCGAGACTATTTATTATTTAATCAATCCGCTAATTACTATTCAAATACAAAGGGCTAGGGAACAGAGGAATACGTTGAACTGGTGGTGCTTGATGTTGTAATGACCGGCTGCTCATTTAAGTCCGTTTGAGTGGACGTTTCGTGTCTGACAACCTGCCAACCGGAAGTAGTGCCGGTCACAACTCGTCTCTCCGTCTTTTCATACTTGATGGACACGTGACTTCGGAATGTCTTGACTAGGTAAAGTATGGACAGTAGAACCATCATGAAGCCTGTAAGGTAGAACGTTTTGAAGATATTGGTTTAGGCATACATGATAGAGAAATTTTCGAAGTGTAATAGCAGGTGGTTTTTTTTGTTTTTTTTTTTTGCATAAAGAAGAAAGAGAGATACATGTATAGATATAAGCCTGAATGAAATTATGATTTGTGTAAGATTTCCACTGCCACGTATTTGTTTATTTTCTAATAGGCCTGCAAACAATTGGATTTTATTTATTGACAATATGCCCTTAAAATCCAATGCTTCAGGTTTTGATTTGCACGTTCGTTACCAGCGATATAGTACATGAAGTTTAAGATGCCCATGGCTGCCTCTAACGCTAGCAAGCCATGGTGAAACATGCTTGGGTCTGGAAAAAAATCAGTTGTTGGTTCTGACTTTTTTTTTGGTTTATTTTCACGTTTATATGTTTGGCTTTGATTATTTTGTTTTACCTTTGTTTATTTGTTTCTGCTCTTTTTTTTTTACGCAAAAAACAAAAACAAAAAAATAAAAAAAAAAAAAAAAAAAAAGAAAAAAAAGAAAAAGCGAGGGAGATGAAAAGGCGATTTGTTGTTATTGACTTTGTTGGTTTTTACGTTATTTAGCTAATGGATACAAAACAAAATCGGCATTGATCGCCATCATCCAAATTTCTATTTTGGTGAAACCAAGGGAAATATCTGTAATATCATTTGATGAAATTAATTTTTGCTCAGATAATAATCGAACCTGTAAACTTTATAACATTGATTTTGTTGTTGTTATTGTGGTTGTTATGGAAGTTGCTGTTTTGGTGGTGGTGGTGGTGGTGGTGTAATTGTTGCTGCTGTTGGTGGTACCATGACGGTGCTGATAGTGGTGTGACTCTCACCAACACCCCAACACACACACACACACACACACACACACACACACAAAATCCCACAAAAAACAACAGACAAAATCATTACCACCATCACTTACAACGACAACCCCAACATCAACAATAACAACTTCGACTTTAACAGCTGTGGCGACGATGATAATAACAGCAATGATATCGATGACAACAACAACGGCAACAACAACTGCACCACCAACAACAACCAAGATGTATTCGAAATGGGACCCCATCAGTTCATTCAATCTGATGATAGTAGATGTATATGTGTTTGTAAAATGTATGTGTGTATGTGCCTTTTAATATTAAATTTGTTGTTGTTGTTTTGTTGTTGTTTTATTTTATTTCATTACAAAAAAAAAAATAAATAAAAAAAATTAAAAAAAACACACACGAAAAAATCAATTCACATCAATATCTTACCTGTAATAATTCCTAGAAACATCCGAAAGCCTTCCAAGAAAAGAGGTACAGATAATGCTATATAGAGTATGAATTTTTTCCAGTTGTCTACCCATAAGATGATGGACCAGCAACGGCAACAACACCCCTCTCGTCTGGGGAAGAGAATTATAAGGTAACCTTATTTTCTTATTTTGCCTCAGTGGATGCTTATTGCACCATATGTTTACAAAATGGTGTTTGCACCCACAACGCATTATGTTCTTCTTTATACTCAATAAATGTACACCATTTTGGATGCAAACAGCAGTAAATAGCGTACAATCCATGAAATATTGTACATGTATATGCGCTATAGAAACGTTCTCAGGCAGGTCTCTTCATTCTTAAACGCTTTTAATTTCTTGGTAAGAATGAAGAAGAGAGCACCTGGCCCCGCGGAAGATTGCATTTGAAAATTCTAAAAATTGCAAAGCATAAGGGTTCAAATTGCGCCCATAAATAGCAAAGATTGCAATAAAATTGCAAATATTCTTGCTTGGGTGGCGCTAATATCACATAAGAGAACCAAAATTTGTAAAAGAATCGCTAGTAATGGTAGAAAAGCATCAAGTGGCAAAAATTGCAAGACAAAATTGCAAAATTGCAGAAAGGTCGCCATTTTCCGCGGGGCCAAATACACTTGTAAAACGGGTTTTACTCTCGCATCACAAACATTTCACGAATCGATCAAAAATCTACCGAACAACAACAAACCAACAACAACAAAAAAACAACAACAAAAAAACAAAAACAAAACAAAAAACAAAACAGGAGTACAAAGCAAATGTATAAAAGACTGCTATGGAAATATAATCATGAATACCAACGACATATTGCATCGCTGTGTTAGGTATATTGAAAACTTATACACAGACGTTGATAGAACAGATTATATGCTAAACAATGGAAACACAGAGGATGAACAAACTGACAGGAAGATACTCAGAGATGAGGTAAAAGAAGCAAGCAAAGAAATAAAAACAGGAGGAGCTGTTGGACAGGACAACGTTTGCATTGAAATGATAAGTGCTTTGGGAGAATTTGGAATAAATATTCTTACAAAAATGTTTAATGCAATATGAATATGAAAAAAGAGTAGTGCCTGAAGAGATGAGTAAATCTGTTTTCACCACCCTACCCAAAAAGCAAAGGGCAGTTGACTTTGACCAGCATAGAACAATATGTATTATGAGCCAGGCAACAAACATCCTATTGCGTATTAATATGAAAAGGATGAGAAACAAAATATCACAAGAAATAGGAAAACAACAATTTGGTTTTGTAAAATATAAAGGCACAGTCAATGCCATTTACGCATTAAAAACAATCATTCAAAGGTCAATCAAAAAATAGAACAAGGTTTGTCTATGTTTCATTTTGACTATTCCAAGGCTTTCGACTCCGTTCAACAATCCTTTTTCAACTTCTGACTGATATAGGTATAGGCTTTAAAGATCTTAGACTGGTACAAAACTTATATTGGTACCAATCAGCATGCGTCAAAGTTGACAATGAAACGTCCAACTTTTTTTCAATATCACTAAAGGTGTTAGACAGGGATGCTTCCTCTCCTCAGATCTGTTCAATCTTTACAGCGAATACATTTTTAGGGATATTGAAGACATGAAAGGAATCAGTGTAGGTGGCGAGAATATGAATAACCTTCGATACGCAGACGACGCAGTTCTAATGGCTTTCACACCAGAGAACATACAAAAAATGCTAGATAAACTAGATATGAGCGCAAAGAGAGGACTAATGCTGAATGTAAAGAAAACAGAATGTGTGGTAGCATCTAAAGAAGATGAGAATCTGCCGTTCAAACTAGAAAACAAACCCGAAGATATTAAACAAGTGAAGATATTTAAATACCTGGGCTCAAACATCTCAAATGACGGTAAGGATACAATAGAAATCAAACAAAGAATAGCGATAGCAAAGCAAACATTTCACAACCTCAAGCCCGTTATCACCAATACAAAACTAAGTATGAGCACCAAATTACAACTAACACAAACATAGTCTTCCCAACGCTTCTATACTCATGCGAAACATGGACTATTGATGCAGAATCAGGCAGGGGATTAGAAGCTTTTGAAATGGGGGTGTACAGAAGATTGCTGAAAATTCCTTGGACTACACATGCAAAAAGTGAAGAAGTCTTGGACAGAATACGAAAGAGAGCTCATTAATGAAAACAATCGGGCAGAGACAAATGCGCTTTTTTAGACACGTTTGGAGAGCAGATGGATTGGAGAAATCGGTAACATCGGGATACATAAAAGTAAAGAGTGCGAGAGAAGGGCAGTGAATGACATTCTTAAAAAGCCTACGAACAAATACATCAACAAATGACACACATACAGATTATACAGGGTGTTCTGAAGACCGTGAAGGTTAAGGAGAATAAACGGCAACGTCAGGAGGGACATGTCACATAGGATGATGATGACTGACAGGTTTATTATATAAATTCAGCCTATAAGGTCTGTTTACTTTTACTCCAAATTGGAATGAGGAAAAAAAAGTGTCTACCATGGTCACGTTTCAACTTAACGAAGACTCTAAAGAAGCTAATAAAACTTAAATTTAATTGGTAAACATAACATGTTCCATTTTAAGAATTTAAAAGGTCATAACAAAGAAATGCTCGATTAATTAATGTAATGGTCATAGTATTTAATTCATTAATCAATTATTCCGATTACTCGTCATTATTATGTGCAGCAACCACTGGCGTTTTGTAAATATTTTAACAAGGTGGGAATGAAACGTCATTCGGGGTAGTGCTAACTTCTCCACTGGTCCTTACAGGCTCTATACACAGCCTATTTTACTTTTTCTTGGAACGAAACAAAACTTATTTATCTTCTTTAACAACCCCCTACACTTCCCACTCTGCCCGATAAGACAACCCGCCTCTGACTGTAATGTGAATTATCGAATATACTTACACACAACAAGCAAATTTGTCTAAAATCCATGTGATTTCAAAAAATGTCACTAGAATTGAAGCAGCTCTGGAAGCAAAATTGAGAAATTTGATGATGTAAGTTATGAATTACAAAACGTATTCAATTATATAAGATTACTCATGGAATTGACAACACAGATCATAATTCATTCTTTAAACGTTGCCATGTACCTTTCATCGGAGGAAACAGATACATGTATAATATGGTATGAATATTCAACTTAATTATGTGAGACGTATTTCTTTCATTTTTAGAACAGTAAATATTGGGATTAATTTAAATCGAGTGCAAATGCTTTCAAGAATGCTGGAGATGTGGAGCTCCATGGTATCATTTATGATAAATGATATTTCAACTAATTGATGAAGTCGTATAAATGTCCATATCCTATTTCATCATACTCAATGGTTCCCATAATGACATAATGACATGTTCTGGATAATTTCTTTGAAATTATGTTGGTTAAAAAATGTCCCTTGGTGTTTTCATTGCCGTACAGGGCATAAATTTCTATTTCACCGTTAACACTGATATGATATTATGATAATACTTAGAGTTGATATAATATTTAGGGGATGTTAATGTGTGTACTTAAGTACATTTACATGGTAATAATAGCGAGTGTAGGTATTTGTTTGTATACTTGTTTTTGTGAGGGTGATATAGATTGAGTTAAGCTTACTCTCATAAAGATCGATATTGTTAGTTTATGTTGGAACTAAACTGATTATGAATTTATAATTGCTGTAGATCTAGTATAAGAGGCAGGCCACCAAGCACATTTAGTAGGGATTAAACAGTGAACCTACATTACTGTATAACGGTGATCTCTATGACGATTCTTTCCCCTTGCTATGTAAAATAGAAAAACAATCGACCAGCCTGTTGCTTATCATTATTATTCAATTAACTCATCTTTCCTTGTATGGCGTTACGTGTCGTTATGACACTGTGTCATACCTACGTTGTAATGTAATAATAAGGGTGGTATTGACACCACGAGGCAATAACACTAATAATGAATTGTGCAAGTATCATTATAAATAGAATGCACTATTTACTATAAGGATTTTCCTCACATCAGGTAATAACCGGCATAGCTTCCTCTGTCGTCATGAACCAAAAACACAGCTGACACCCACATGACTGTATAGAGAGAAGAGAGTTTTTAAAAGCGTTGACATATTTCATTCAATGATAATCTATGTTTCTTAACTATAAGAATGTAAAATGAAATGATTTCAGCAATTCAATGAAATAACTGGTTCAATTCAATGAAATAACTGGTGCAATTCAGTGAAATAACTGGTGCAATTCAATGAATTAACTGGTGCAATTCAATGAAATAATTGGTGCAATTTAATGAAAAAACTGGTGCAATTCAATGAAATAACTGGTACAAAAGGTCTGTCATACCGCACAATAAATCATATCAAAATGTTTGTCGTCATTTAAAATAGTATACTGTGATTATGATCGGTTTGCCTTGAAATCTGAAAGAAAATTCTACGCCCACATTAACTCATTTCAGCGTTGTTTGACAAGACCAGGAATTCAATCGGAGTCACTCACAATTGCTGACAGCCTTTTATTATTTTTCAATATAAATCCTAAATTAAAAAAAAAAAAGAAAAAAGAAGAAGGATGAAATTGATATAGATCTAAATGTTGATCCCATTATTGTCTCGATCTAACAATAAGCAAATTTCACTCGCGATGGGGTAATGTCAATAATATGTCATCCTCATGCCCTACCGGTGTTGGAGCGTGACGATGCGTAACACTCGTCTTGACCAATTAAAATATAAAAACAACAACAAACTTTTAATATATAATATGTGGGTTATAAGGCTTTGTTTGAAACAAAAGCTATATAATAGCCGGCAACGCTAGACCGATCTTCTGATACGATCTTCTGGGCCCCTACAAAATGTTTCTTTTTATTTCAAACGGTCATCAAACGATCAAACAAAACATCTACGGACAATCTTAATCATGACAAAAGGAGGTCACTTCTACTGCACTGGTATACAATGCACATGTATCTCGGCTCGGGTCGAGTTGGGAGTTGTGGCGCATCAAAGGCTCGACTCACAATTTTTGGTCTAAACCGTCTAATTCCATGGTATATACGCAGGTTAAAAGCGTTGGCATTAGATGGTCTAGTTGTTTTTTTGGTCAAATATCACTTAGCGATGGTTTAAGATTAACAAATGCAATAAAATAAAAATGAAACACCATACACCAAAACCAAACATGAACACAATATATTATGGAAACACATCCACACACACACACACACACACACACAAACAAATCAAAATACTCACTCACACTCACGTACATTATAAAGCAAAAACACACAACACAACAAAGAACAAAATAATCAAACCAAATTAAAACAAAACAAAATAAATAAACCTTTTAACAATAAAATTGAAAATACCAACAAAAGGCAAAACAAAATGAAACTAGATATATCTAGATCTACGTATAAGCTAACATTCTATCCATAGCCCTAATCGAAGAGAAACAAAACAATAAAAAAACCAAAAAAAACCAACACATCTAGACTAGATTTATAGTCAATGAATGTACTCTCAGTGACACAGTACCCCCAGTGTCACAGAGCCTAATTTTCTACTCACCTATTTTCAATTAGCTTTATTTTTGTGAATGTTTCAGTGTATATCTAGACATGCAGGTGGAAGAAAACTTATTTTCTCTTGAAATTGATATCAGTCACTTAAAAAAAATAAGCAGTGTTTTTACAATATATTTTTTGGCTCTGTGTCACTGGGGATCTGTGTCTCTGGGGATATATTGACTATACCTAGATCTAGACTAGATCTAAATCTTTATGTAGAATTTCTTATTCTCATGTTCTTTGACAAGATCTAAATCTATAGGCCTATTATAATGTTAGATCTAGATCTAGATTCTGAGTCAGGAGTTACAATTAAGCTGAAATTTTATGATATGCCACATATTACTCTCAATATACAAATCTGTCCTCATTGATAAATAGTGTGCATTATGAAAATCAATCGACAGTATTAGAATTAAGAAGCAACATTGTTTCCTGCGAATATCGCGGGGGTTTCCACTAGTAAATATAATAATAATAATAATAATAATAATAATAATAATAATAATAATAATAATAATAATAATAATAATAATA
>JASKDV010214436.1:0-10137 GCA_032466395.1 Aegires albopunctatus | reverse complement strand
GAGAGAGAGAGAGAGAGAGAGAGAGAGAGAGAGAGAGAGAGAGAGAGAGAGAGAGAGAGAGAGAGAGAGAATGAAATACAATGTACAATGTACTTGAATGATAGCCATCTTGCTTGCCCCGATTTGTAGCGCCTAGTGGTAATGTAATGTTAATACATTATGCATTATCATCGCATAATATCTGGATGTCGGGGAGCAGAAATTAATGTCCACACAGTAAGACTTATGTCTCCGGATTGTTTGACATCATGTTCCCGACAGGTGGCGGTCAAGTCGGAACGCAGTATCATTACGAAGGGCATTCAGAAGATAATATCAAAGGGCCGGGAGACTAAGGTAAACAAGTGCATTACCGATGACTACACAACTCTCCTGACCGCGGTCACTTTCCATACAAACAAGACTCTTGTCTAAAATCTTGCTATTAGGCGAATTCCGCGGTGAAGATTAGAAACGAAGCTGGCCAATTAAACAACGATAAAATGACGTCACAGGATTGATAAAGTTTCCGCTTGCATTTCATAAAGAGTTTTATTAAAGATTCAATATTTCGTTTTTCGTGATAAGGTTATCCCATCGGCGGTTTTTAATGTTTATTTGAAGTTATCAATAAGTCTTAGTATTCTTCGATTAGCATAAGGACTAGTTTCTTGTTCGGTCCGTTTGAAAACGGTGTTGCTTTCTACATTCTAAAACAATGTTTGTCGCTTTATCAACATTGTACATTAAAAGAGGAATGAGATAAAATTATGTGGAGTTGCTAGGTGCGTAATTGAGAAGAATTTACAGCAGCAGCAGCTGTGTATTTAAAATGGGCTTAAAAAGATATTTTCTTGCGATAAACATTGTCAAGAAGCTTTTAAAAAACTCGAGACAGAGACAAACTAATTTATTACAAATGAAATTTCATGATTCATATTGTTGGATAGGTACTTTTGATATTTTCGTTCTAACGATTACTAAACTTAAAACTTGGTTTTTAAAGGGACGGGAAGATTAAATGAAGAAACCGTGTAAACAATGAATTTTATTTGGAGTGCTGTCTTAAGACAACTTCTATAGTGACAGACTATTTCAAACAAGTCATGAAAAGTGGACGTCATGTACAAGCGGTTCGTCGTAGCTCTTACGTTTTACATCTTCCGATGGTGTCGTACGTCACAAAGCGCCAACGCAGCCCAACTTCCTTTATAGACACTGACTTAGTATCGGCAACAGAAGCACGTACTGTCGTGAGTGAAATTCAGACACGCTTTCAGAAATCTTTTGACAAATACATGTATTATACTTTTTAACTTTCTTCCAGACCAGTCTGCCTCATGGTGGCGGCTTAACAGTTATAAGAAATGTGTTATTGACCAAGGGAGAGAAGGCCAACGTTATGAATGCGTGCACTCCATAAAAAGTGAACCCTACAAAAAATGCTTTCTTAATTCATTTAAACTGACTAGTTATTTGGCGAGGTAAAATAAAGTACAGTATCCTGAAACAAATTATCTTTGTACTTTATTTTACTTTGCTATAATAACCCAACAGTGGCTTATCTTTATACATGTATAGTCATTTGGCGTTAAACTCTCTCTTCTTACCCAACGTCGTTGAATTGAGGGTTGACTAATTGAAACATGCTTATTCTAAAATGGCGAACAACTAAAAGAGATGTTTAATAAAAACTAATTTAAAAAAAAACATTGGAGATAATAGAAGGTAAACTCAAACCACGCACTAATCGGTTAGATTCTGACTGTGACAAACAGTTAGCTCAGGTTAAAGCGACCGGTAAATGACCTTGACTAATTTGACTTTGACAGATGGACAAGGACATCGAGGGCTGTCGCACTAAACACCAACAGTATTAACTATAATAAAGACCAACGAGAATAATGGATGTAAAATAGTGGGTGAAATAAGGATAGTGTTGAGACAAAGGACACATTGATAAACACTGTCAATTAGAGGCAGGTGGGTTAACAAGAAGAGTGTGGAATGCCAAATGGGTAAAGAACGGTGAAATGGACAATAAGCAGGTTTAATTACCATTGTGATGTGGTTAAAGTCATGCATGAAAGAAAGAAAAGACAATGGGATAACGCCAATGGAATTATTTAAAGCGGAAGTAAAGAAGATAAGCCTGTCATGACATGAATTTCAACTTCTCCAAAAACCTTAAGCCGTCTCTTTCAAAGATCTACAATTTATTTGGGCTTATTCTGCACTTCCTTTGACTCTAAAACTAATCTGTAGAGCGGGGGAGAAAGTCATTTAAAGGTGAGTATTGTCAGCAGCTATTACTATAATATAATTAATAAGCCCATTTAGAGATAGTGATCGTTATCTTACTTTAGAAAAGTTTCTTTACACGTGTTTTCCTCGCCTCACACAAGTGTAATTAAAAGAATACCCTGTATAGACATTGAAAGATTTCATACGTATGCTAGCAGGAAAATGCTGACAATAGCTGATCAGCTGCATGCTCTCCGGAAGTTGAGAAATAATTTGTGTGATATGGCTTGCTCTTCGAAAATTAATGTAGAATTTGTGAGTCCGCGCTTCGTGGGTCAATTGCACGCTATAAAATTTTCTTTATCTTTGGGACATTTTTTTAAAATGCCACGCTGGTTTGGTTATATATATTATAAGTTCCCTGAATATTGTCGTGAAATTATCGCTTGTGAACGCTGTCGTACATAATAGCCTGGTCCATGTACGTGATAACATTCCCGGTAAACAAAAAAGTTGGTTGACTCCACCGTGTTGTATTGCAGCGCTCAAAGGGCTATAAATTGAGACTGCCCAAAATTGAAATAATGCACACAATCTGCTTGGCAAGCATTTAGACCCATTAAATACTTTTATGCTCTGCTCTTTGAAATTGTCTCCCAAATTATTATATAATTATCACGAAATGAATAAAAAGTTGTTTTAAGTAGCCCTTTTCACGATCTCTATATTTTTAATTTTCATTGATAGTTGTTGCTTCTTTTTTTACACTAGCAAACATTAATTTGATCTCATTGTTTTCTTAAAATAATAATTCAATTTACTTCGTTTACTAATTGCATTCTACACACAATCACCAGATATCTACAGTCTTCCATACACTTTTCAACTTTCCCATTCAGCAAAGTTACTGCTCTTGAAATATGAGCCAAGTATGCAGTGTCGGTAAATATCACATATGTGTACCACCAGATCCCCGAAACAAAACAAAAGTTTCAAAATGTGTGTTTGATGCAAAGTAAAATATTTAATCCTGTATGTTCATCATTACAATTACAGCCCCACATATCGCGACAGAAAGATTGTTTACTCCCCAAAGCAAATAATCCTAGGACATCTCTTTCTGCATAACGCTCGACTTGACATGTTAGTACAGGAAAGGCACACGTCATTCTAGTTTCTATCCCGATCTCCTAATGACATGTTAGTCAGCAATTTTGCGTCACCTTCTTCAAACAAGAAGGCAGATTTCAAAAGTCGTTAAGCTCTCGTTTTCTTCTCATTTTTCCACACTTTTGTTATTCATACAGATCTCAATATATTCATATACATTAACTGGAATAAATTTAGGGGTAGAAGTCGAAATAGAAAGAAAAACTGGAAAATTACATCTGGATTCTTTGAAATTCGAAACTAAAGACTTCAATCGTAAGGTATGAATAAGTAACCAGTAGATTTACTTAATAACATAAGATTTATGAAACATAATGCTCATCAATTACTACAGGTGGAGTTCTTTTTGTTCCGATTTTTCTGTTTGGTATTTTTTATTTGTTTTATTTGTTATTTCACTTTATTATATCTTAACATGGATCTAGGCTTGTTGTTTGTTTCTTAGTTCGATTTTGGTCACAAAATTGTAATTTTTTTTACGGTTCTAGACTTGCTTTTATGGCTTCGATAGTGTAATACAATGAATCCCATATCCTCTAGGTTTAGATTACAAGAATTATATTCTTTCTTCGTGTCTCAGATTCCTTTTTACTGCACTTTAAACTTTCAAATAGAATTTGTAAAATGTTCAGATCGAACTCTAAAATAATGTCATTGCAACCACGTGACTTTGGCATGACGAAAAGAATCTTTCTTGCAAAATAGAGAACGTGACTCTTCAATTCTTTTATAAACATTAATTAACATACGGGAAATACGTTGTGACCGATCCGAGTAAGGTCACAATGACCTAATGTGTACACTATGAGATTCCTAAATGAATGGGAACCAATTATTATTATAAGTTATTAGGTTTGTGGCATGCCACTATCATAGTGACAAGCTGATCATTCAAAAATCCAGAAAAGCATACATTGTCATGTACATGCAAAAGAATCTGATTATTGTGCATGAATTTAACTCACGACAGATTGTGAATTTTCCAAGTGTCAGTGATCAAAGTTTAGTCATGACTGATCAAGTTTGCAGGTATATTTTCCCAGAATTTTCTAGATCAGTCTTCCACTACAGTGGGATTTGCGTGTAAGTAATGCATGTTGTGTGGTTGATGAACGATAGGGTACCATTTAAAAGACCCAACATATTATAATAATATAAATAAATAGAAGATAACAATGGGGACAGCAGGTACATGATGAAATTCATTAATGAAATGTGTACTTGACTCACAATATCAATAACATTCGAATCAGCCATTTAAGTTTAGAATTAATTCATGCAATACGCTGGAGATAGAGTGAAGAATACTGATAGATCTAGATCAGAGACCTCAAAGTCCAAAAAGTGTTCAAATTAATTGAAACATTAAAAAAAATCGAAATTCAGACGTGTCGTATAGTTTATTTCTTGTTAATATAAAGTTAAGAAAAACGATCTTCAAACAACCACTTTCTTTGCTATTTCCAGGTTTATTAGAGGAGGTTTAAAAAGGCAGGAAAACCATGAATTGATCAAGTCATATTCTATTGGCCTTGATATTTGACAATAACTTGGTGAGGTGCTTTATATCAAACTAGCTGGGTACCCGGCTTCGCTCGATGAAAAGAGTACATGGATGTATTTTCACTGTTTAAGTGATGTAGCAAACCATCCATACTTCAGCTGAATACTTAGAATAAGATATTGCTGTCCGCTCCGCTAAAACTTAATGCTTGATTGAAATCTAGACAGCTAGATCCAGCTGACCCGTTGCAGCGTTGCTTGCAATAGTTAACTACACAATGATAGAAAATTAAAAGATTTCAGTGCAAGAAGTGCTAAAATGCCAAATCTAACCAAAAGTGATAGCAAGTTCAACAGAAGACAGTAGTTGTATAGTAACTTTCATAACAAAAAATTTCTATGTGAACCTAAAACAGTGGATAATTATAGTGAATGGCCTCAAAATTTTGGTTAAAACGTAGTTTCCTCATACTTATTATTGAGCGGAGAGTTAATTTTTTTAAGGCATACTGATTCGCGTGGTAGTTTTGTCATATTGCTTTCCATGTCGACTTTACTTTTGCCGGATTCAAATAGAATGACCTAGCCTAGCTATCCATTCACTGCTGGGTCGACAGAGAAGCCAAAAAAAAAAAAAAAAATTAAAGATGAAAAGTGAATTATTAAAGTGAAATAAAATAATAGAAAAAAAGAGAAGAAAACTACGAACAAAAAATGTAATCACAATTTTTAAAAAATCTTTTTTACCGGAATGGGCTTTGAACCCAGAGCTGCCGTTTGTAACCCTACATATTTTCGACTGGACCACCTGGCCTGCAGGAATGCTTTGCTTCGCTTAGTCAAAATAGATGGGATGATGTCGTATTGTAAGCAAGATCATGGACTTTATTTCCAATTTGGAAGAAACCCTCGGTTTCCAATAATCTAGATTTAGATCGAGATTAAAATTCTACAAAGGAATATGATATTATCTATTATCCTTACAAACAAATTAGTTTCTTGATCGCAAAATAGATCTAGATTTCGCTAGAATTTTGATCGGACATATTCAGTTTCTATAGTCCGAATCTAGATCTAATGTTTCTAGATAGATTATAGACCTAGAGATCAATAGATCCAGTCTAAGTATCCCCAATACGTTTTTCTTTATTTTAGATCTATTTCTAGTCTAGATTCAGCAGCTGAAGGCCCAGGTCCAATACTTTTTATTCGATATTGACGATAAGGGTAAAAGATAAGACCGCGAACTTCGTTTCGTTTTATTGTTTCCTTTCTTTGAGTAAATCCCTCTTTGTTTCTAGGTATTGGAAAAAATCAATGAAAAAAATATTTGCTGCTTTTTGGACGTAAAAATAGAAATTTCCAAAGCGTTCTTTATATCAAGACTTAGTAGCCGAACTGTTGGCGAAAAATTGATGGATAAAGGGGTTGTGGTTTAGGAGGTCCTCAAAAATTAATATAGATTATCATAGACTGCTTCAGTTATAAACGACATAATTATGTAAGACAGACTTTGAAGGCTTGCTTTTTAGAGACAATAATTCCCACTAATGTTGTGCATAATATTATTCTTGCTGATCTAGCACGAAATTATGCATTGTATTTCAATAGAAAGTACAATTATGAAATACTCACTTTAATTCAAAAAGGTCGAAAATAAACCAATACAACAACAACAACAACAACCTTATCATCACCACCAACAACCACCGTTATATCATCATAATCATTATCATTATCATTATCAGCAACAGCGGCGGTGGCGGCTACAACAAAACCATCATCAACACCACCAGCAGTTTATGATAATATAAAACATGACTGACATGTCGTAATGCAAGAGGGATGCTGTGCCTTCTGACACCAAAATGACAATGAATCTAGACCAAAATATCTCACGATAGTAAAACGCAGGTGCTATAGACGATGCAACTAATCAATGAGTTTTTTCCTAACCAACGTTGAGTGTCACTTAGCCTCTGTAGTTATCCCCTACTTGTACAGCCCAAATCCATTTTGGTCTCAAAAACATTCCTTCTACTGTATAATTATCACGACGAAAACCATTATTATGAATAGGTTTTGCAGCTGTTACAAAATGGTTCCATGGATCTATACATTATGACCTCTGATGGTGTGATTTTCGTTACAATTTTTTCAGTCAATATTCAATTGAAGAATGAAAGGTATTGTTATTCCCTATCATTAATTCATTGTCATTCTTTCTTTCTGCTTATTTTGTTTTGTCCTCTTCCTCCTCTGACAATTTTCTGCTTTGAGATATATTTCCTTAAACGAAAGCTTTTATACCCAATGTTCCATGGCTGGTGGAGAAATTTACCTCTTCGACATCAAAATTGTTGTAGCTTCCTTAAAAGAGTTAAAGAGCAGATTTCAAATAGTGAAACAAAGTTCGCTTTTACAATAATCTAATAATAATAATACAGTTCCTGAACTTTATTTTTAAATACTTTTCACTATTCTAGCACGAAATCAAACATTGATCCCGTTTTGAACTCGTTGCTTGTCTTTATCAATCTTTGTCATTCTGTCTTCTTTTCTTGAAATTGTATAAGCTCCAATACCCTTCTTACCTGAATGCTTTAGTACTCATGTTTCTGAAGAGCCTCTTCCACCAACAAACGCCTCGTGACAAAGTACCCGTAACTTTGTTTGTAAACCAATCTGGCAAATGTACCGCCCATTCGATTCGACGTTTAAAAAGATTACAATAAAAGAAATATGGAAGGACTTCCGAGCCCTTGTAGAATTCAAGTACGTGCATTATACTCACACCTGATGGCGGTACTATTTTGGAGAACTCTTAAGATCTGGTCGTAATTAGGTCAAGTGTTGTATTGGATGTTGTTGCTTTCTTTACTATCCCCCTTGGCAAGCAATAAGTGATTTGTTTCCAATTGACTTCACCCGTTGTTCCGTTTTTACTATATTGACGACATGTATTCATAAATTCATCCATACAAAATCCTTTTTATGGCTTTCATCCAATTTAAATTGACAATTTTTGAGATCTAATAGGATTTTAGAATACATATACATTTAATACCAATTCAATAATTAATGTATATTCGTTAACAAAGAAATAATGATGTCAAGAAGATACATTTATATTTTCAACATTGACTGTGGAGCTTTCGGATCACAAAAACCATTCGGAAACACTGGTTTTAATGTCTGATTATTATATCCTGAAAAGAAAAAAGATTATTTACAGTTGAGTTTAGTGTAAAAGATCGTCTTGAGTTAAAATACACAATACTTATGGTATTAAAGTCAACTTTTCTAAATGTTTCCATTTCAAAATTATGAAAACCGTGCCGGAAACTACTTACATTAGAAAAAAGACTCAGAAATATTATGTCGATACATGCAAGATACTGGTATATTTGGCAAAAACGTTGTGCGAAAGTATAGGCTAATGTGGAAACGAAAATAATATGGTGGCGGACCATTCTCAAGACAAAATTCTAATTGATGTCAAGGTGTCATTGTTTTTAACAAAACCATAAAGACTGGTCATTTACGGTGTTGCTGCGGTGTAATTAGATTAGTCATATTGAGAATGTCACCTTCGATGTAACCGGTAATTCTTAGCTGTAATGCCACCAATAATATTTTCAAAAACATTTATTTTCAAATTGTACCTCAGTTAACTTAGCTGCTCTTTATGACATGGATCTGCCTTCATACTTCAGATATGGCACGCCTTTTGTTGTTCGTTGAAGATCTTTTTGTTCCGCTCTGAAGGAATCACGTCTAGATCCTATTCAACCCAACTAAATAGATTAAGGTCACCCAATGTTGACTTATTATTCCTTTTTACTGGTTTTTTACCAAACGGTCTACATCAAGATTTAAAGACTCATTAAATATAGTACCTTATAGGCAAACCTTCTGAATGTTCGTTTTTGTTCTAGAAATTTTTTTTTAATGACATCGACTGTTATAGAGTATATTTTATAATGACATGCAGACGGATGAAAACGGTTAAAAGCCATCTTAATCTTTAAAGCCGGGAGTCATTCCCAAACGCCTAATCAGGTAGCAGTAATGAAGACCTAATGGTTGCCGCCCCTCGATTAGGGCATGGCATAATGAACCTACCTGTCTGTGTGCATGGAGAAAAGCTGGTTCGTAATACACACGATGTTCGGACCACCTAAGCTGACATGCATTAAAAGCATCGTCAGAAAAGCCACGGCCCATTAGCGTTGGCATAGAAATCTTTCTGACCAAATCATTTATCTGCTTAGTTCACCATCATTATCATCTCACATTGCCCCGATATGCTGACACCAAGCTACTTGGAAAGAACTACGATAGATAGCTCCAAAGCTGGCATGCCCATGCGTCCAGCAGTTATGACGCTCAGATTTTAGATTGATAGAGTAAAGGATAAAGATCTTTTCACATATTCCCCAAAGACGACGTAAGTCATCGTGGCTGGACTCAACACAAAATATTGATAGTCCATTGCGTATATTATAACGTCTAACATTTGTGAAACTGGTCCCTAATTGATTAGCATGCATGTGGGTGGCGGGTTTATCTTAATTAACCTAAGTGATAGACGTCGGGGAATGCATTCACCTGTGTTGTAGACAATTTCTTTCTAATCCTATAAAATGTGTTATTGCGTGTTACGCGCCTTGCTATGTCCATAGAATAGCCGCGCCGTTGTTGGTTTGGAGGATGTTGTCATTGTAGATGTAGTTGTGTTTATGGTATGGAGATTGTGACACTGATAAAAAAGATGATAACGGGTAAGGAAATCATTTGCCCGATGTTTGTTTTTTTCAGCATGTCGCGCAAAGAGATTGTGCGCCTCTGACAAGATAATTGTATCGACGGAAGTGGATCGCTTCGGGAAATGACAGAATTCTTAGATGCGGATGTTAACCGTTGAGAGCAGGTCTTCTGATTTCCATAACTTGTTACACATTGAGATCGTTCTCGTTCTTCATCCCGGTTCTAGTTTAGGAATTCAGAAACACCATTATAATACATTCTATCTTTTAAAAAATATAACGAAAGGGAGATTATTGTGCTTCTTTGGCTCAATTAATTTTTTACCAAAGCGCAGAGATTGACTGGCAGATCTCTAAAATATGGAAATGTATTTGGTGGATTGATAAATGCGTACATTATTATCTCTCTCTCTCTCTCTCTCTCTCTCTCTCTCTCTCTCTCTCTCTCTCTCTCTCTCTCTCTCTCTCTCTC
>JASKDV010214414.1:0-10139 GCA_032466395.1 Aegires albopunctatus | reverse complement strand
TTCGGTGAATAAGCAGTGCGTTTTCAGTTGATAACTTTAGGAATGAGCTCTTTCTTTGTGAATCGCGCGAACGAAACTCAATAAAATTGTAAACTAAGCAGATTTCTACTTTCCCTAAGGAAAGTAACTCTCATATAATTCATTTCCAAGTATTTATAAAGTGATTCTTTTCTTCGTTAGTTATATACGCTATGGAAATGCCATAACCTGTCCTACCGCTCCCAGCGGTCGCTCGGCATTTTGGAACGATCTATCGACCGCTGACAGCGGCCTCTCGGGTACAAAGAGTTAAACTATTAGACAGCCAATCAAATCTTCACATTGATAACACTGAATTTGCTTGCCCTTGGTTGATTTAAATAAATTACATTTTTCTCCAGATTCAAGTGGAAGCAATCAGATTAATCGTGTGATTAACCACCCAACTTTACCCATAACCATTACAGCTCATGAAGACAGGCACATACGCTTCTTTGACAACAATACAGGTAATTTTTCCCAATACATATATCGAAGTTTGATAAGCAATGTTGCTTATCTTTGGATTGTTTTGTTGTTGTTGGGGTTGGGTTTTTTTGTGTGTGTAGGTGTGTTTTGGGTTGGGTTGGGGTTTTTTTAACCGCCTGGAGAAATCATGAAATTGTATGTTGCTCAACCGTGTTTTATCTTGAATATTAAACTGAACTTTGTTCCTACATGACACCTTCAAGATAATTTGTATTGTTAACTTTTCATTTCCTCTTGTTCTCTTTCCAGGGAAAATAATTCATTCAATGGTAGCTCATTTAGATTCTGTAACCAGTCTGGCAATAGATCCAAATGGCTTGTATCTCTTATCAGGAAGTAAGTGATATTGTTTTTTTTTGAATTAGGTATTCTATACAGTTGGCTTACATCTTTTCCGACAATCGTTGGAATACCGACAATCGCGGCCTGATCGATCTTTTTATGCTCTCTCATATGCTTAGAGTCTCCAAATTGCTGATTGACACAGTCGCGACACCGTCGGAAAGTCAACAGTTTTGCTTTCCGACAGTGCCGACTGCAGTCAAAATTCCGACGTTGGCATTTCAGAAAATTGCAAATACGAACAATGACAAAAATGTGCATTCGCGCATACGCATTGCAATTTTAGGTTGTTATTATTTCCTGTGCCGCTGCCTATGAAAAGACAAAACTCAGTGAAAGTGATGTTTTCTAGATCTAGGCCTAGCTCTAGAATTCTTGATCTAGATCTACCGTAAAGTTTAAAATTAAAATCATCATGCCTGAAAATTTTCTAGATCGGTCAGCTGATCTCAAAGCTATTGAATATGGTGTTCGAAATAAGTTTCAATGCAATTGGTAAAAAAGACTGCAACTGAGACTTTCTGCGAGAAAGATCGTTGGAACAGGTAGATCAAGATCTAGACTTTTCTGAAATGAAAAAATAAATTAAACCAATCTTATAGCCAGGCTAATCCGGATTTCTGTAAACCAGAAATCTTCAAAATATGAACACATCAACTGGGGACCGAGTTTTTCTTATTTATTTGTACTCTATAATACAGAAATTCTTGATTCCGGATTCAAACACTTAATTTTGGAACTAAATACAAAAACATATATTTTTGCTTCTATTTTCCAATCTCATTCAAAATTCCAACAAACTTTTATCCAAACTTGTCTTCATATGCTCTTTAAACCCATCCAATGACCTAAATACTATAGCAGACTCCTCAAGATTTAGCAGAGATTGTGTGGGGGCCAGTTGATTGCCACAAAGTCAATACAGACACTAGACTCACATGGTTGAGCAAGCAATCCTGATGTACAGTTCATGTGTGAGATGGATAATTTCGCGAGCATTCCTTATCATTCCCATCAGGCGGTTTATGTCAGTAACACTTCATTGCATCAGATCTAATTGACCACCACATTGCACAACACCCAGACGATAGATACACATGGATGATGAAAACAAAGTGGTTCTGAGCACTAAGAATTCTGAGGTCTAAGGTATCAATGTACACTTCGACCCTGCCAATAATTCTGTAATCTGGACAAATTGTCGAAACGGACATGTCGGAATAAGAGAGATATATATGGCTGTACTTCTCTACTCCCTTCTTTCATTTTGCTTCTTAAAATCTTTGTTCATCTTGTCAACCTCCTGCTTCTCCTTTACTTCCTCTTTACCCTGTTTTACATCATCATTGCTCCTCTGTTGTTTTGTTATCCCTTATGCTGGGTCCTCATGAATCCTGTGTGTGTAGATGAGAATCATTAGCTGAATTACACATATTCTAGTATACAGTAGAAACCTAAGAATCCTGATTGAGATAATCCTAATTTTATGTTAATTCGAAGTTTGCAAGGAGTGAGGGTTTTTCAATATCCAGTTGATTCGCTTAATTCAAAGTTGAAATGGCGATTTTGCAGAAATCAAAACTCTAATTTTACGTCTGCTTTAAAGTGCATTTTTAAATTGTGAACCAATACTGTGTCACACTCGGCCTAGACTGGTATTTGTCTGTATTGAAAACTTAACTGTGTTAAGTATAGGATGGACAGGGTGAGATGGAGATAGAGAGATACCATAACAGTATTAGAGGCATGCATGTTGGTTCAAGTTCATAGGTTTCCACTGTATTTCTGAAACTAAAGATTTAGAGGGTTCTGAAAAATTATTTGTTGAATAATAGATATCTGATCACCATTCATGCCTATAATTTTAACTATTCATTTTGCCATTTCACGGGGAATAGAAAACAAAACCTTATATGTTGTTTTTTTTGTTTTTTTTTTATCCTTACAGGTCATGATTGTTCAATTAGATTATGGAATTTAGAAAGTAAAACGTGTGTTCAAGAAATCACCTCGCACCGCAAAAAATTTGAGGAATCTATTCACGATGTTGCCTTCCACCCACAAAAACCATACATTGCAAGTGCAGGGGCAGATGCATTGGCCAAAGTATTTGTATGACACAGTGGGAGATTAATGTCTAGTCCATGTCTGGATCAGTTTAGATTTGAGAGGCATTTGTTGTAGCTAGATAGAAAATTAAAAAAAAAAAAAAAATCAATAGTATTCCTTTCCTGCAACTATCATTGTACATATTTATATGAGCTGACTTCTTTTAAATATAAAAGTTTTCTAGAATGTGAGAGCGTTTGTTATAAATATAATTATAAGGTATCTGAGATATGTCACCTTTACTTTTAATTGCATCAAAGCATAATGATTGACATTTCATAGAATGCAGCAAATTTTTCCTCAAACCAAGATAGGCATCTAGCTGCATATTGGAATATTCAAGCTACTTTTGTGATATCTTTCATTGAGAAAAGGTTTTGGGGATGGTGGGGGGGCTACAGCAGCATTAGCCAGCATACTAGAAAATTGTTAAATTTATCAGTCATAATTAATTATGAAGGACTTGTACTTGTACAAAGGATAAAAATGTATGTTATCTTTTCTCAATCATATCATTTTTGTTTGTGCTTGATTTGTTTATGTTATCTGCTGTCATGCAAGATATCTTTTCCTATGCTTCCTTACTGATCTGCAGCTTATGTCTGAACAAGGTTTGAAGTTAAGTTTGATCTATTCAAGTATTTTGCCCTCCAGAAAATAAACAAAAAGGGATATGCATTTAGAGCCTGTTGAAATGTACATTATACCGGTACACAATTTTAGTAATACCATGTTACAGTCAGTCAGGGTATAATGATAGTTTCTGAAATAATTTTGATTCTCTTTGAGGTTGTCTTTACTTCTCTATTCTTTTCTATAAGCTTTATCTGTCATCTTTGTGTAATATAGGAATAAATACCGGTAGGTGTAAAAATCACTCCTTAAAATACACAATCCAAAGAGTTCCAACGTAATTGTGTCAGTTTCTTCCACAATCTGTTGTAAATTGTTTGATGCCCACAGTTATATAACTGAAATAAAATAAAAAGTTTAAAAGTTGTAAAAGTTTTGGTGGAGGGATTGAAGTCCTCCATGCCATCTTACATATTTTCACATTTCACAACTAATCTGGTCTATTTATTTTGCATTAACCATTGATGCAAACACATAATGAAATCTTTTTTTAAAGTTCCCTTATTCATGTGTTTGCAGAGGAATTTTATGTTGGATAAATTAAGATGGGGACTCTCTTATTGTGTATTTTTCAAATTAAGAAGAGTTGCTCAGAATAAAGAAGATAAGAATTAACAGTTCTACAAGGGTTTTTATTACCTTTCCAAGTTGTAGAGTTGTTCTCTTTGTTTTATACTGGTAAAATCTCAATGTATAAGGTCATTCATTTATTAGTTAAAATGTTCTTTCTTCAAACATATCTCCTTATTGTGTTATTACTTTGAGTATTTGATATTTGGTTTAAGAAAAAACTCGACTTTTAATCTTGTAACTTCATGAATAGAAACTTCCTTTTGTTATAACCACACTGATAACAGCTATTTTTGTTTCGGAGACATCATAGGATGATATTCTTACTTATCTAATAGCCAGTAATCAATGGCTGGAATTGTGGAAACAACTTGTAGGTTACTATTTAATATGATTAAGGATGAGACTTTATCTCCGTATTTATTGTGATGAAGGTAAAGTTTGGCTAATGAATGTCTGGTCATTTTCCTCATTGCCAATTAATTCCATCACAAGATAATTATATAGTTTCATCCCATATGTTAGTTGAACAGTTTTGCGTAGTATCAGAACTTAATGCCTGTTAACGTTATGTCGCTTTCCATTTTGTCAGTTTCCTCACCTTTGAATACCATTGTCAACCTCAAAAGGTTTATAATTATAATTCATGAAAGAATAAATATCTTTTTGTCTGTTTATTCTAAAATCATATTAAGTATCACAGGTTGTCTAAATTACTCTAAATACAAGTAAAGTTCCCATAAAATATAGATCTAGAGTGCATGGTTTGTAATCTCTTTACATGCAGAAGATTTCTGTCATTATAATGATAGAAAATATTTCTTAGAGTAACATATCACTTTTTAGTTATACCAAAAAATGGTCAATATGCAATATTTATATCAGTCGTTAATTGCAAGTTCTTTAAATAAAATCAAAACATTCTGATTTTGCGCTGCATTGAAGAATCTGCTCTCGTCTTACTGAAATTCAAATAACTTACACTAGATTTTGAATAAGAAAATTATGCTTGCCACTCCTTGATATGTCATGATATTAAAGGAATTGATCTGAAAGCAAAATATGAAAATGCAATATGCAAAAATTGTCAGCAAATAATATTATGCTCAGTTTTTATAAATTGGAGATAATAAGTTGTTGTTTTTCCTTGTTATGAAATCCCTGACTTATTTGTTGTATCTCCTCATTCACTGACATATTTGAAAATTATTTAGATTGATTGATTTTTATGATGAAAATTCTTAAACCACATACAGCACTGTAAGGGGTTAAAATTTGTATCTTTGAAGATCTAAACTGTTATATGATACTGTCGTATCTTGTATAATATATACGTCCCTGCTTGATATTTAATTAATCTTTTCTTTATGATCATAGTCAATTATCTGATATTTGCTTCACATTCTATCGTCCAGAATTCTTGTATATAATATTTATATAAATATAACCTACAAAATAATTTTGTGGCTGTCAAAGTGTACCAAATCACTAATATGATAACAAAAGGGATTTTATTGCCATCAACCATGAGCTTCATACAGCAGAGCAAATAGGCCCTTATTATATATCACAGTAACTTATTTATATTGCTATAAACAATATTTGTTGTGTATAGAAAAATCAATTTGTACATTTTTTTTATAAATGAAATTTGAAACAATTTTTCATAAGGCATAATAGTATAAACTGATTTCCCCTGACAAAGAAAATATAATTAGGTATAATTTTATCACTGTATAGAGTGGCCCCCAAAAAATGTCCTGAGGTTTGAGCCCCTATATGTTAAGATCCCACAGACTTATATGATGAAAATAGTTATAAAATGGCAGATATTCATTGAAAGATAGTACATATGTATGTGACATTTCAAAGCTATTGTTTGCAATTTTATGTAGCGGGGCAATTTCAATACATTTGGGTTCAAAAGGGCTTCCATTTTTTGGTCAACAGTTCTTGAAGCCTCCTCTCAAGGTAACAGCACAACAAGGCCTTTACTCCCTCGAAGGATTTTTTTTCATATAGTATTCAGAGTGAATTAAATTTATAACTGAAACTGTCCAAATGTTTCAATTTTTGTTAGGAAATTCCCTCACAATCCGAGCGCTACTCCATCCATCCATTTTCTTTGAATAATGTAATTATCACAGTTTTAGCACCATGGCTATGAATCATTTTTAAAAACTAATTCTGTGCTTACAAAACTGATAGGCCAATGTATAGCATCATGGTCTAGTGGTAGACATTTGGGTTGGTAATAGAAAGGTCTCAGCTTCGAATCCTGGTTGGGTACGATGAGTTCTTTGGAAAGATTCTTTACATGCATTTCCTTACGGTACCTAGGTATAAAATAGGTACCTGGCTAGAGGTAGAGGAAGATTTTGTCAGTATGCTAGAGTGAAGTTCTATCCTGTATGCCCTTGGGGGGTTTCAGAAGGATTTTGGATTGCAATGACCTGGGGAAACTGTAACTCCATTGAGTGGGAACACTATATTAGAATGCTCTTTACTTAGGCCTAAAATCACAATTGACTTAACTCTCTTGGAATTTTCTTAACAACCAGATGAATAATTATTTAGAATCCAAATGACAGAGTAAGGATATTATAAGTGCCTGCCCAGAGTAGGAATGAATTAACACACAAAACTGAAAAACTGAATCAAATTTCAAGATCACAAGATATTGTCCGTTTCACTTGGATGCCTATCAAAATCATGAGTATTTTCAAAAGGGATGCACGAAAAGCAATTATGTCAACAATGTAGCATGAGTCTGCTTTTTGGTTAGTACTGCAGCAAAGACTATCATTTCTCTCTTTTTAAATGGTACTCGATAAAATTGTATACACCATTAGTTAAAAGAGTATAAAAGTGTTACTGTTGTTATGTAAAATTTCAAATCGATGTAAAAACCTGATCTTATCTTAGACTTTCAAGCTCTGGACCTTTTTTGGGGGGCCACCCTATATATTTCATGAAGCATTGATATTTTTGGGGGGACGAGCCTTAGCCATTTAGGCATAAGAATTTAGCAAGTTGGCCCCCTTTGAAATGTTTTGTTTTTGGTCGGATTTTCTCTTGGGGGAGGGGAGGGGGTGTTATTTATTTATTTTTTAAATTCTCACGGATATGGTTGTTTTTTTTTTAATATATTATTTGGAGTTATTAATGATTAAAGCTTCTGTCTCATAAGCAACATATACACTCACTAGAAGTACTAGAACTTATGATAATGAACAAATTAAGTCATGGAGGAGTGAATAGATTTGGTAGCAGGAAGAGATTTTTTCAAAGCATGTTATTCTCTTTGCATCTTGATACTTTCTAATGTATTTTTTTTTCATTTTTCTATTTTTTCTATCTCTTAACTTCATAGGCCGCTGTTCTCATGTCTCAAAATGCTTCCTTGGCTTTCTGTTTTTACCTTTACCTTTTAGAGGAGGCAATTTCGTTATCCATTTCAGCTGCTCCCTCTCTGATGAAAATTTTCTTTTTGAGATCCCTCTTCCCTATCTGGTTATATTATATTTTAGCTATTATTGTGGCTGTCTTTTTGTGTGCAAAAATGGGATATAAATCTGGTAAAGTAAAGTTTGAATAGAAATAGAAATAAATTCTCGTGTAGTCTTAAAGTGCAATAGAAAAATTCTTTTATATAAATGCATTTGATCAGCGATAAGGGTTATGGAGTGAATGGAAGCAATTTCGTCAGGAAGTACATTATTAACTTCAGTGTTTTTATTTATGAATGTTGTTGTTTTTATTATGATTGTCATATCGGCGACTATTCCAAAAGGTGGTGCTCATGTTCTAGTTGTAGCTTGTTAGTATGTTAAGTTGGTAACTTATTTTCATCCGTTTCATGAAACATGGCTATGAGTGCAGAATTTAGTTTCAATGCTTCTTGAACATTTTGATGACATTAGCTTTCTTGCCATCATTTTTACTTCTCGTCATATTCATATGATTAAACTTGGTGTAAACTGGTAATACATTTTTAAAATAATCTCACTGTTTGCCCAAGTTACTATGTAACTTGTAAGACATGATCAGGATGAGCATGTAACATTATTTTCTTTTAGATTGAAAGTGTTTTCAATCATCTTCATTGTCTGAATTCATTACTCAAGATGATTCATAAAATGTTTTTTTCAATGATGGCAAGAGAATCACTCACCATACCAATTGTATTCTCTTCCCTTAATTAAATTCGTCCAGCATCTTTTAGTTATAATATTATGAATACTCACACGAAACATTGTTCATAAGAATAAGACTGTTCTTAATGTATTATCATTCTTCATTAGCTCCTCCAAGTTTTCATCCTACAACTTTGGCTTAAAATCTCTATATTCTCTTCCTGAATTTTAAAAATTCTGCTTTCATAATCATTGCGTAATCATCTCATATTTCAAATTCCCTAGGAATTTGATTAGAGTGAGGCATACCCCAATTACCACTATTCTCTTGCATCTTCTTCTTGCTTACTGACCGAGTGATAATCAGTTCACTAGTAATACTAGTATTAGTATTAGACAAGATTTTCCAACCAATGAGAATGAAGGAAAACCACCAGATATTTGTCCAAGAAAATTGAATTGTGAATTGATAAATTTTATCAATTGAGGAATTGTGCCAATTGGGAGGTTTTCACTGTAATATTATATGATATAAAATCCATGATTTCATAAGACCAATTTATCACCCTTGAGTCTGCCATCTGCTGGTTGGTTGCCTGTAAGTTAAAGTTATAAAGGTTTAATGCACTGCTATTGTAATGGAAAGTTGGGAAAATAAAGTTCAGCTAGGTTAGACCCAGATCTGACTAGCAGCACCTCAATTTATCCTGTTCTTGTATGAGTGTATATTATTAATGAATAAATACATAATGTCTTACATTATACTGTGTTTCTTGTTTTATTTTAATGTCCTTTTGTTTTTGATATCATAATAGTCAAGTAGGCTGGTCAAGTGCCTGTACTTTAATAAAGCAGGAAGCTGTTTCTGTTGTATAATTATAATACATGTATAAGTTCTGTTGATATAATAATAATTCATCATTTCTATTGCGCCCACTCACATGCTACAAAAAGCTCAAGGCACATTACAATTACAATAAAAAAGTAAGTGACATTTGACAATATACAACTCCCAGCAAAAGGACTAATAATAGCTCTGAAAATAATGGCCATTAACTTAAAACAATTATTTACAAGATGTTTCATAAGATGGGTTTTCAGGTTCCTCTTGAAACTCTCCTCTGTTGGCATGATGTTTAGTGACTAAGGAAGAGTTCCAGACAGCTTAAGTAGAAATAGTAGAACGGATGAAAGAGATTTTTCTGCCAGTTTTTTGTTGCACTTTCAAAAGCAGCCGACTACCTGAATTAAGTGATGAAATGCTAATGACTCATCTTTCTGAGTTCAAGGTAAAGAATCACACAGATGAATAATAATATTAACTAACGAGCTTCTATTGATAGTTCACTATCAAACAAAATCATGCTTATCTAATGTCAATACATGTATATATATATATATATTTTTTTTTTTTTTTTTTTTAATAGTAATTATAACATAAAATACGCCAGAGTGCTTAACACAAAATTTAAAATATTTGTGAAGCATTACAAAATATAAAAAAATACTTAGATCAATAAAGTTTCAGCCACAACTTCGAAGTTTCGTGCACAGACGTACACTCATCAGGCGGCAATATTTCGAAGTTATGGCTTTATATTGATCAAAGTATTTTTTTATATTATATATATAATATAAAAAGATACTTTGATCAATATAGTTGAAGTCACAACTTCGAAGTTTCGTGTCCATCTACACAGTCATCAGGTGACAATGACATTTCTCAATTGATGCTTCTTACGATGTCGGCAAGGAGGAGCATATATCAAACCATAACAAACGCCAACTAAATATTAATCTCAAAGAAAGTTCATCTCAAGAAAAGTCTTGTAATTGCAGAAT
>JASKDV010214403.1:0-10139 GCA_032466395.1 Aegires albopunctatus | reverse complement strand
TCTGCATTCGAACCAGGCCTAATTGTAACTTATAAATGACATCATTGTGTCATATGGAGGCCACTCGTGGTTGACTTAGGGGACACTGGTTCAGTAGCAAAAAAAAAAAATCACAACTTACAAATAAGTTATATTTTCCTCTTTCGAGGTCATCGCCGGGTACTCTGCTAGTAGTATATATAATACAGAACAAGATCAAAAAGTATGTCTCTGGCAAGAGTTCCTCAAAAGGTTGTCTCATTCCCTTATATCCTAAACAGAAGGGCCCACTAGAAAATGGCACTTACCAGCAGCTTACTGAAAAAATGTCACAAATTCACAAAATGTATAATGCCTTTCCTAAGGAAGTAACGTGCCCATATTGGAAGTGACATGACATTTTGATTTGCAAAGGTGTACTATACAGTGTCTCAAAAGTTCTCACATCCAACTGATCTTGATATTTTTGATCTATAGTATGATTACTTATCAAGAGAAAAAACATAAGAGTGAGTTTTTTAGCAACTAGCAATGCAGATGAGACATTGAAATGATAAAGTTCATGTCCTGGAAGTTCGGCACAAAATCATGTGCTTATTGAGTTATTTCTCTGAAAATGCTGAAAACAACCCACCCCACCGAGTTCAGGTTCTGCAAAAAGTTGCACACTATCAGTGAGTATCAGTACAGAAGTTAACATGTTGTTTTAATTAGTGAATCACTTGAAGATGGTGAAGTTGACAATTTCAGAACGTGATGATGCCATTAGTATGATTTCATTTAACTTCAGGAACTTAGTTACCTTACATCAGATACGTATGTCTGGCAGTATGCAGGAAGTGTTGTAAAGTCACTTTACATCAGATATGTCTGGCAGTACGCAGGAAGTGTCGTAAATTCACTTTACATCAGATAAGTCTGGCCGTATGCAGGAAGTGTCGTAGTCACTTTACATCAGATATGTCTGGTAGTACGCAGGAAGTGTCATAAATTCACTTTACATCAGATATGTCTGGCAGTACGCAGGAAGTGTCGTAAATTCACTTTACATCAGATATGTCTGGCAGTACGCAGGAAGTGTTGTAAATTCACTTTACATCAGATATGTCTGGCAGTACGCAGGAAGTGTCGTAAAGTCACTTTACATCAGATATGTCTGGCAGTATGCAGGAAGTGTTGTAAAGTCACTTTACATCAGATATGTCTGGCAGTACGCCAAAAGTGTCTTAAAGCCACTTTACATCAGATATCTCTGGCAGTATGCAGGAAGTGTCATAGTCACTTTACATCAGATATGTTTGGCAGTATGCAGGATGTGTCGTAAAGTCACTTAACATCAGATATGTCTGGCAGTATGTAGGAAGTGTCAAAGTGCCGTAGTAATTTGAACTAATGATTATTACATTAAGTACTAATGGAACATGAATGTGGGCAATAAAGTAAAGCTTCTGCAATTCGATTTGGTTTCAATCAGAAGACATGTTTGGCTAGTTTGTACCAAGTTATATGAATTAATGAAGAGTGTTATGGCCTGCCCCATTATTACTAGTAGTAATATTAGTTTCTCATCATATATGACAATATCTATTCTAACTGCAACACAATCTTGCTTATCAATTGGATGAGATCAAAGCAAAGAGAGTTACATGAACACAGGTGCAAACCGTCTTCACGCTGGACATGGACAAACGGCAGTAAACCTTTACAAATGGGGATTTATAGAATCACCAAATCATCCGAGATGTCAAGGAGACCCACATACCACTGACTACATCCTTCTCCGTTGTCCTTTAACAAAACTGAAGGAGGCTACCATACCATACAGTACATAGAGATGACAACTTCATATATTGGATAGACAAGCATTACATGGAACAACGCTACTAGTCCAACCCAGTTATTCCAAATGTTTTTAAAAAAACCAACAGAACTTTTTCTTTATAAAATGACCGGTTAATGCAAATTTTTACCGCCTCGACCCACTTAATCCAAATTTGTTTTGGTTGGTGAAGAACAAAAAGTCACTAGAGATTAACAAAAATCAAATAAAAACTTAATGATTGATATACACAGGAGACAAATAAATGTTAATGCAATTAAGGAGACTCATACAACACAAATCATCACAACATTACATGTAACTACTCTTCACTCTGTCTGTTGGCGTAAGCTGTGCAGGCCACCTATTGCAGCTTATTTTCGCTGTGAAGTGAACTAACTAAACAATAGATGAGTCGGCATAGTGATTGCTTTTGAAGTGGATGGACGAATGGTTGACAAACATCATAAGACTTGCTAGACAGAAGTCTAGACACGTTTATTTAAAGAAAATGTGTTCAGTGAAACGGTGTTTTCAGATGTCTGGACTTATCTACGTCATTCCGCATGGGAAAAAAATATAGGATAAATATAAGTGAATCGAGATTCGTCAATTGACAAGATTTCCTACCGAGAAAAGATCCAATGACGGTTTCAAGCCCGTATATACAATGCAGAGGGCAATGGTTTCACATACTTGATCTCACCCAATAATTTTAGCTCACTACATGAAATTAGGCATTTTCGGTTTTACAATTTTTTTCCAGAAACCCTACCGATTAGGATTAAGCGGCTTCAGCTGTACAACTAGGAACCTGAGATAGCAACCAAAGTGATAGAAGTAACTTCACTTTTTCTGGATAAGAATAGCAAAGAAAGGATGTCATGGTGTGCTTAAATTTCCAGCTCTTGTTACTTTTGTTGAATCTAGACAGTGTTGATGATCTAAAGTTAACCCATGGTGGTTTGAGCTTATAGTTATTCATTTCCAGAAAAAGGCTGGATCATTCTTTCACTATGATAGTGGCCCTACTTTGAAGACAATCCTAGGATAGAATTTTTGTTGTTGAAGAAAACAAAAAACCTAACCTGATGTGACAATAAAGTTCAGTACACACATGAATTTGAAATCAAATTCAAAAATAAACATACAAAAAGACATAAGTTAAAATAGAATTTCATTTATTTCATTTTTTCCTTCTACTTTTACCAGATTTTTTTCTGTTTTCATTTGGGTTCCTCTTGGCCCATTGAGGCATGGATCGGTTCAGAAATCCCAATTGGACAGACTTGCTTGTCACATCATTAACCTTGAAAGGATTTGAACCATGCACAATATCAGCTGACATGATATCATATTTGTCTCTAGCCTTCTTTGAAATCCTCTGTTGTGGCATGGGTTGATCTGCAACTAATGTTGGATTCAAAGCATACTTTCCTCCCTTTGGGGCTGGCAAAGAGAACTGGAATGAAATAATAAATATAATGTTTGACTAACCAACTTTGATTTGAAACTTTCATGAACGAATTGTATACTGACACTTCTCTTAAATATTATCATGATTTCGGATAAAGCATACAACAGAACAGAAATATTATCAATTTTCCTGCTGGCATATGAACAAGATTTAAATGCTTTTACATTACACATACTCTTTCACATCAGAACGGGGTGTGTAATACAAGAGAAAAGAGATTTTTCTAGAGACACAATGGGAGATCAAATGCTACCACTTCTACTCCTGTGAACCCTTGAGTGGGTAAAGAGCCTCTATCACACTCCTCCAACTGACTCAGTTTTGGGCAATCTTCTTGCCTATCCCTCATGTCTCGCCAATTGTCTGGAGATCACTCTCCACTGTTAGCCTCCATGTTTGTTGGGGACCTTCCAATCTCTCTCTATCCTTGAGGATTCCAGTCGAGAATCAAGCGCAATATTACTAAAATAACTTCTAACCTCCTAGTTGCTTGCTGAATGAACAAGCCATCATGATGAGTAGTTTTCTAATAGCACGACAAGGATATAAATTTGTATGAAATCTATCAGTCATAACATAAACCTTTTTTCACTCGCAAAAAAGAGCAATCCGTAAAATTTGGAGAAAAGAAGGTCTTTTTTCTTTCTTTTCAAATCTACATATTCTAAACAATTTTGTAATCGTAAATCAAAATATGCTTTGAAATCCTGTCAATTATAACTAGATCTACATGTATATTCAATTTTAAGAGATCTTTAATTAATTCAAAAGAAAAAGTACAATAAAAAATGATTAGTCTGAATATCTCCTCATCTAGACTATTTAGGGAAAAGAATATTGAAATAAAAGCCATACATCTACAAGATAGGGTGGATAAAGTAAAATTGTAATTCAATTTTCACTCACTTTTGTGCCCCTTTTTGAAATAGTATACCGCTTGGCAAGGTAATATTTAAGAGTACCATCTTGAGCTATGCTGGCCGTCAATCTTCTAAGTGTTTTGTTGCCACAGTGAGGACAGAAAACTTTTGTTGTGTCCTTTGTTATTCTGCCATGGAGAAAAATGGAGACGATGATATAAATGAATCAACATATTTGCATTTTTTGTCAGATCGATAAGGAAGAAATACCATCATTTTGAAGCATTCTTTGGTATGCTGAACATAAATACAACTTATTAAGGTGCTATAACAAGAAGAGTCTGAGTGCTAATTGGCCACTGTCAACAAAAGCAATGGACATATCTAAGGCTGCCACTAGCTGTACTTTAAGGATACTGGCTTAAAGCTGAGGGTAAAACCTGTTTCAAACAAGTATCTAACCAGGATGTGAATTCAAATTGCATTTTCTTCATTACAACTCTATTGATCACAAGAATTTCTTTTGCAATTCATCCTAAGGCCATGCAACCCCACAATTACATTTAACCAGTCATCATATTTTAGAACTCTCTTCTAGTACTAGACCCTTTATTTGGAAGATATTCTTTATTGATATGAACATAGTGAAAAAACAAAATCACATTCTCAGCAGTGGAAACAAAATGGAGTTTTCTATAGTAAACAGAACTGACATTCGCATCCAAAACGCAATATATTTATCAAGTGTAAAGTGAAATATTTTGCATTCTGGATGCAGATGGCCAGTGTAATACATGTTTCTGATAGTATACCATGCTAAAAGTTATCTTTACATATGAATGATGAAGATTGACATTCATCTGAAGAGTTTTAGGTGGTTAACATTGAAGACTTTTGTAAAATAACCATTGTGTGACATTTCTCACTCCACCTTTTGGCTCATACATCAAAACAGACCAAGCAAGGATAGATCTTAAAACTTTAACTTACCTCATACAAGCAAAACAACGTAAAACATAGCTCCGTGCCTGTTTGATAAGCAGACCTTCTACTGATATCACATTTAAACCCATCTGGATTATCACATTCTGTAAAATGACAAATCATATAAAAGAATTAAAGGAAACACCAGAATGAGAGGTCAAAATTATTAGTCATGATAATGTAGCAAGTAACAACATGACCTCAATGGGTGCAGAGACTTAATAAAAATATTAATTTTATAACAATAAATGTGAGCATTATAAACATAATACATATTAATTACTTTTCAACAATTTAGATGCTGGTAAAAGAAAGCCCTTTTCACCCATTTTGCAGGATTTCTGTATTACTTATAAACATTTTTTTTTTTTAAAAGCCAATGATTATTCACTCTGTAATATTGTCTGCACTACTTTGCAACAAATATCTTCAAATAACCAAAACTTTTGGTTTGCTTGGCTGGAAAGTGTTGTTTGCAAAAAAATTGCTAAAGATTAATTAACTAATTGCCCCTTTATTTTGAAAAAAAAAACCCATCCAAATGGAGCCCAAATTCAATAGACTTCTTCAAATAACTGACAAAACTCAACTAGGTCAAGTATTACTGTCAATACTCCAGAAATAAAATAAAATAAAATAAATATTTTAAAAAAAGAGGAATTTGATTTTACGTATTATGTTAGTTAACTAACTCTATGATGTAGATCTAAGTATTTCATATTGTAACCTATGTTAAAGAGTATCACCCAACAGTTTTGCTACTTCTAAAATCTGGATTCAATTCATTCCACAATCTTGCAGTGCTTGGGAAGAAAGATGCATATATGGCAATCATTTTTAGAGTAAACAATTTTAACCAATGAGGATCATGACATTCTAAAAAAATATAAACATTTACCTACCTGCATTGCAAAGTCAGTGGTTAAACAACCAACACAGATGATGTCATCAGTCTTTGAAGTATCGACACCCATAGATCGTTTGACTAGGCCAACATTTGAAGGAGTAATCCACCCCTCTTCATCATCATCGTCCTCTTCCGTTTCATCCTCAATTTCATTGATGGTTTCATCTGTAATTTCATCGTTTTCTACATCTGTATTTGACTGGACCTCATCCTCATCTCCCATTTCATCATCCTCCTCGTCTTCTGTGCCATCCAAGCCTTCAATCAAGTTTGAAGCTATTGCTTCCCCTTCTGTCACAGTCTATGAAAAAGGCATTTTTAAAATTCACTGACTGACACCATGGGGGGTATATCACTTCTAAAATGTGACCCAAAACATTTTCAAATCATCAAATTATAAGCAATCAGAAACATACAACTCCTTTTGAAAGTTTAAGGAAATCAATCTTCTAACGTACTATTGCCTAGCATACATGCTCTAATACACCCCTTTGCTAGCTCAAACCATATTAATGATATTGCCCAAAAATCTTTTACAACTGTACACACTGTAGCTGAAAAAAGTTTTGAAACAACGCGAAATGATAAATGACACAACAATACATTTTCGAAATGTTCAGGCCAACCCCTCTCATTCAAATGCAACAAAATCATATAAAGAAAATCCTTTCTCCCAACCGCCATCAAATTATTGCAATGTAAGAAATGTAATTTGTTTATTCATCTGTATTGCAAAGTTGCTGTTTTGTTGTTTTAATGTTTTTGTTATATCATAATAATGTATTATATATTATACTATATTATTATAATTAACTGACATATATTTTCTTAGCTGTTACAACAAAAAGATGTGCCTTTTGGACAATAAAGTTATTCTTATCTTATCTTATAATACATAAATATAAACAATGTGAAATGGTCAGAAATATCATTCTCAAAAATGAGTAAAGAATAACGCAAGATGCATTCTTTATGACTAAATTTCACAGATATAATTGGTAGAGATGTAAATTGCTTAGCTGGTCTGTCATAGATTGGGTAAAAAAAAAAAAAATTACCAAGGGTTTTCTTGTGCTGAAACCTGGTACACCTCCAGTTTCACCTGCACTCCAGACAGGCTGGCAAATGGGACAGAAGACAGAGGACAAATCAATACAAATTAAACATTCAAATAAATAGGTAAATATAACAAGTTAATAATGTGAAAATGCATCCCAAGTAAAAAATTTAAAAAAAAAAAAATCAGCATAAATTATACCAAATTATATAAAAGACAAAATGAATTAATGTCATTCTCAGAAAGATAATTTTTTCCTTGAAATAATAAACAAAATGTCTCATGAGTACTTGTATGCCCTTTAGTTTGCCTGACCTCAGAAGCACAAGGATCCCTATACAACTTTGGAGGAAAAATATGCATACGTGGATGATTCATATCATACTCACTCTCTTCTCTGGTTCTTTTAGAATATGTTCTGTCCCCTTGAACTGCTTCTCAAGGTCATAAAGAAGAGCTAAGACTTTAAGATCAACAGAGGATAATGATCGGTAATCACCAGTTTTCTTTGCGAAGTCTGTCACTGAAAATGAGCAAATAATAAAAATAAAACATAAAAATAATCCAATCCACCCCTACAATATCTCATTAGAAGATGCCATAGAAAATAAAGCACAAATTTTGAAAAAAAAGATTTAAAATGTTCATACTTATCCATAGCTGCCACCTATTTTAAGATCAAAAACATATTCAGATTCAAATTATGCCGCCTTTGGCTAATTAGACCTTTTCATAATTTCAAAAGATAAAAACCCTTGTAGCAATGAATAAAAAAATTCAGTGTATTTAAAAAATAACATTGCAGCTGATTATACTTCATCACAACATTTTCAAGCACAAGAAACAGGAAGGAAGAGACAGAAGCAGATTTTTTCACCCCAGATAAAATTAATCAGATTTTCAATCATCTTTTTTTATTGGTCAAATCGTACTAATTATGATTTTATCCTACTTGTTGGCTGCTATGCTAATCAATGAGCATGCCATTTCGTATATAACGTTGATATAATATTTTTAATTAATACGTAAACTTTGCATACACTGAGCGGCTAGAAAAAAAAAGGTTTAAAATAAAATCAATAAATTCTATCATAAATTAAACTAGTCAAAAATATACAGGTCAACACATTGATATCAACTGGATTTAAGACGACAGCTCACATTTAAATTCCTAAGAAAATCAAATTAGTTAAAATCAACATTAGCACATGTTACATTCATGCATGTACAAGGGACAAGTGATAAAGTAAAATAACAAAAGCATCCATTGTGAAGCATTCTTCAATTCATGACACAACATACCTGCAAGAAGTGATGCTGATGACGGCTGTTTAAATATAATATCATAGGGTAAAACTTTTAATCTGCTCCGTGTTGCTCTATCGCAACTTTCAGAAATTACTTCTGGAATTGAATATATTTTCTCAGCAAGCTCCTGCATTCAAGAGAAAAAATAATAAAAATTAGAAAACCTCAGGCTTATAAATTATAATGTTGTTATTTATAAATTTGATATGGGCAATTCCACCTGGTTTGTTGACAAAATTACCCATGACATAAAAATCCTTGAATAAAAGCATGAATGTCAATAATAACAAAACTTGTTATGTTCATTGAATTTAACTTGTAGAAGCTTGGACAGGCATGCCGAGCCCCAAAAAATCAATTTGAAGGTAAGAAAAGTACTTTGGGAATGAAAACATACCCGATTTTTCACAATGAAAATCTTACATCTAACTAGTGGTATAAATCTAAATAAAAATACTCCCCACCATTCAATAATTACAGTTCATCTGACATGTAAGGTTCGATATAAAGTTCATCTATCTTGTAAAGTAAAATTAATTGTCAAGGTTTTGTAACAATTTCATTATATAACCCTCAAAACCCGGTCTTAAACGTTACTCGTTTTGTCAGGTTTCTTCATAAAATTGTATCATGAATATCTATCAAACGAGAGAGAGAAAATCATGGATTTTGTGTTGTGACTATATCATTAACATTACTTCTGTCGACTACGGTGTGAAATGCAGATTTAATTGACCAATGAGGAAGTTGTTGCGTTTATAACATCGATGGCTTCAGTTTTGTCAGTTTGTAATTGTAACGGTTAAGATTTGACCGTATATTTTCTTTCTCTACAGTGGAATTGCGCCACGTTCTCGCAAGCCACCGTTGTACACGAGAGTTACGGCAACAAGCTTCTTTCAAGGTGGCGGCCTCCACTGAGCTTGAGTCTTCTTGTTTTTATCCGCAGAAAATCCAATCGTTACGATTAAGACTTGTCCAAATTTTGTGTTATGATTTACAATTCGCTCGATTTTCTTGATAATTGCATTTTCTTATTGATAACTTGGGTGATTATAATGAATCTTGGAGTTTATGAATTATTTCATTTCTTTGGATGAGACATTTTCGTGGAAAAATTTAAGAAAATTATCAAAACACAAATATTTTGATTGCATAGTCAGTTTTGTGCAGGTCTTTTTGGTCCTGTTATGATTAAGACTGGGGCAATGTTAATAAAGGCATGGTCAATATCAACCAAACAGTGGTACTTGGATCTGGCTTTCAAGGGTATGAAACTTGGATGTTTGAAGTACAACATTTTATGTCAATTTTCAAGTTATTTGGTGAAATATGAAAATTAGGCCTCAATATGTAAGATTTTGTCAACGAACCAGGTGGAATTGCCCATATATAAATTATAGACTAGAATCTAAATAGGCTGTAGATCGAGATATATGTAGATCGAGATCTATACCTAGACAAGAGTGGTGTATACATGTACATAATTAACAAAATGACCTTTAAATTTTAATGATGCATCGCTGAACTCATAAGTTTGTGCGACGACCACACTTAGGAGCTAGATTAAAAATGCAATAATAATTGGAAATAGGGTCTCTATTTTTTTAATGGGCCTTTTTATTTTTAAGGACTGATTGGATAGAAAAGTAAAAGCGATTGGTTAGAAATAGGCAGCCACTACGAGGCGCGCGACGCGCCGCCCATGACACAATGCGAGGCGCGCTGCCGTGTACCGTGTTATACGC
>JASKDV010214392.1:0-10139 GCA_032466395.1 Aegires albopunctatus | reverse complement strand
ACCCTTGGCTGTATACAAGGCAGTCTAGGAAAATCCTGATATCACCAAAGTAGTGGACATGGGTAAATTCAATACAATAACCCTTGGCTGTATACAAGGCAGTCTAGGAAAATCCTGATATCACCAAAGTAGTGGACATGTGTAAAATCAATACAACAAGGCTAGTAAGCTTCGTTTCACATACAAAAGGGTCGAGTCACGCATCCTACTCTTGTTGTGAGATGCGGTCACAATGCTTTGATGAGATAGACTTGCAATTGTTTATTATAGGCATTTGGTTTTACTTTGTCTTCATGTTATTTTCTCCCTCAGAATTCTCCTGTCAGCAGGGATCGTAGTCAAACATTTTGAAGAAAACAACCAACAAGTTCTTACTAAGGTTGGTTCCCACTTAGTGCTTTGTTTGGTGTCTTTGTTCTGCTTGTTTCGTATTTGTTTGGTTTGGTGTTTTTTGTTTTGTTTTTTTTGGGGGTTGTGTTTTTTTGTTGTTGTTGGGGGTTTTTTTGTGGGTTTGTTTGGTGTTTTATTTGTGGCCCTGGGGAATGAAGTGGGGGTGGAGGATTGTCAATGATATATTTCTCTGGCACCTGAGGGGAAATGTTGAGAGGTCGCATTGGTATCGTAGTTAAGTGTTTTTTGTTAATGTCTCTCCACGCTGTAAAAGGAAACTTCCTTATATCCCTAAACATTATACGTTCATTCTTTCTGTTTAGCTCAATTGGGTCTCGCTCTCATATAGTTGTAAGTAGCAAGGTGCAATCAAATACAAATCTCAACTCAATCACTTGGCAGAGCTGCCAACCAATACACATTTTTTGTATTTTAATACAAATTTCATACAAAAATTCAAATTAGGTGATAAAAATACAAATTCAAGGTTTTGTTGGGTTTCGCCTCAAGACGACGTATAACAGGGCCTGTTGGTAGCCTTGAACTTGGACATTGCGTGTTTAGTAAAGGGTGTGTATTAGTATGCCAGTATTTTTTTTTTTTTTAGAATATTTTATTCAATATATTTTCAACTTAGAATTTATTTCATTCAGGGTAATCTACTCTTTTTAATTAGATATATATTTTTTAACCGAACCATGCAAGTGTGTAGAGTCAATATTTGAGATTTGATGTTATACAATTATTAAGTATGACGATGTGTGAACATCGGTCGATAGAATACAAATTCTTCAAATCTTAGGTTGGCAGCTCTGACGGATAAATATAGGACTCTTTGAATAACTATCATTTTTGTACTGAATTTGCCTGGGATGTTTCTTCTTGTTTGTAAGATCATGTTTAATGCTTGATGTTTTCTTTTCATTTCTCACAGACAATTGAGCACTGTTATTACCACGGCCACGTTAAAAGAGAGGAGTGGTCTAGCGTTGCTGTCAGCACTTGTTTTGGAATCAGGTGGGTGGAGTATTGTATCAATAGGTATCATATACACGGGTCTTAAATTTTCGCTATTTTGCGGATTTCAGATGTCTCGAGTTCCTCCCCTAAATTACCGCTACATCGTCTCACACTTGTTCTGAGTCTTGTGGTAAAGCTTGTTGGTAGCAGTTTTAGAAACATTGTTATATTTGCAGTATTATTCCAATTGTTATTATATTGTAGGTCAACTTTGTTCTTTTTATATATATGTGTGTGTGTGTTTCTCCTACTTAAATCTCCAATGGCTTTTTCCGAATGCATGTCGATGGGCCGTGAAGAGTTTCTCCTTTTTCAAAATGTTGATTTGAGACCCATGCATATGTGAAACTGTATATCAATTTCTTAAACATAGAATTAACGCCAGTACGGACCCAACTGAACCAGTTTGTTGGCCCAATTTATCATCATCCAAAAAACTAATGTTTTTTAAAATATTTAAAAGAATTAAAATCAAGTAATGCATCTTTAAAGGAAAGTTTGTGGGTTTGGTTTTTACAGGCGGCACTGAGTGAGCATTAACCGTACCAGCTGTGCTGCCAATTTAGGAAATTCTTGTAAACAGCCTTGACCACAGTGACTCAAATAAGATTTGAATCACCATCCTTTCACTTGGGAGTCTAATGGATTATCCATTGTGTCACACGGTTTCTAGAATCATTCTAATACGTTGCATGCCAAAAATACCTTAGCTTTTCTTGTTGATTTGAACGTATTCATCGTGCCCAATATATGGTTTTAAATTGAAACAGCAGTAGGGAGAAATATACAGAATACTGGAAATAATTTATCACCGTAATCTTCTATGTTTGTTGTGTCATTACTTTCTTTTTTTTTAAATTATTATTCAACAGGGGTGTCATCCAGATGCGCAACAAAACCTACGTCATTCAGCCTCTGATGAAAGAAGATAAGGTGAGTTGAATTCATCTCCAAGCAGGGTGGACACCGACCAAGAAGTTTTGTTTTGTTTTGTTGGTGTTTTTGTTTTGTTTGGGTTTTTGTTTTTGTTTTGGGTTGTGTTTATTTTTTTTCGGTTTTTTTTAAATTATTTTTCTTCTTCTATTTTCCTTCTATTTTTGTAATTGTTTTTGTTGCATAATTTTTGTTGGGTTTTTTTTTTTAGAGATGAAGGTGGAAAGAATTTCAAAATGAAGAAAAAGGATAAAAGTACAGAACAAGGCAGGCAATGAGGCATACAGAGAGGTAATAATAGTTTGAAGCTGTAAAAAAAGTTCTTGGAAGGGACAACAGGAAAGTTTGGTCAAGCTCATGCTAAAGTTGAAAAAGAAACAATGACAACCTACTCAATCTATACTGGATATACTGAGCTGAAACACAAAGTAAACAGGTTTTGGTGAGATGAGAGAAATGATAAAAGGCGAATGAAAGAAGAATTTCCAAGAAACAATTAGATATGTAGGTAATCATAACTTGACCCCATTTTGAAATTTAACCCAAGAAAAGCTCGCTATGTCATAGGTGTAGCATTGCCTCAGCGCGAGCTTGGCCTCGACTCACAATAAAAAAATCTAGGTCACATAGTGTGTTGAACCAAAACACGGTGAAATAGCTTCTCTTTATCAATGTATAACAAATCGGTGGGGAGAGCTCCGAGGTAAATAAAACTTGCAATCTCATTGGCTGAAATCTTAAAATACTATCCAATCAAAACTACTTTCGTTATTTAGGGAAAACAAACGGAAATTTCCAATTTATGACGTCAGGTCGGTTTCTCGAGATGTTGGCCTGGCGCGCGTCAGACGGCTGCCATTGACAAGCGCTAGACCAAATTATAAGGCGTGCGCTTGGTCAGATCGTACCGGAACCGCACTACGAATAGTGCCTGAGCTTCTTTTGGGTTAATTACATCTGATCTACATGAAAAAACTAGAAATCCGGAAAAACCGGAAGAGGTTCCTCCATCCCTGGATATGGTGCCTCTCATTTTGCCGCTTTAAACGTATAATTTGTGCCTCCCCTAAAAACCTTTTTATTTTGCACTTATATGCTTATATAGAATGACAGCGACGATAGACTCTCTCTTTAACTCTATGAACTATGTTTTGATATCATTTTCTACCGTGAACAGGAAATAAATCTACCATTGTGGTAAAATCAAAAGCAACAAACTGTAAATGTCAACATCGACATCATAGTTTACGTACTTGAGTGGCTCGGAAGCCAAACACTGAACTTGCAAGAGAGGTCATGGACCTGTGGGCAGGATTATTTACACGAATAACCTATCTTTGCTGTTCTGAAGGCTGAAGCTTGACGACCCTAAACCCATAAGACCTTTAGGAGATTGATTAGCGATATGTTATTTATGACTATTTTTTTATTTACCTGTGCATCAGTGTTTGCTTTGTTCTGATCCAAAGCTTGACTTTCTTGTCTTCCAGCCTGAAATGGTACAAAAAATAAAAACGGAATATTTTAGAACGCGTCCCTATATTTGGCCTTGAAGTACTGACTTCGTCAGGGCCCACATCCATTTCCTGATATAAACTGAGATAGGTATTAATTCTTATATCGATTAACAGGTTAAATCATCAGCCGATTTCTGGAAATACTTTATTCCGCAGACTTTCTAAATTCAACCAAATTTCACACTCCATGTCAAACTAACAGTTTTCTGAACACAATAGGTAGTCATAAGGCAACCTTGTAGCGTTTAGTCAAACATATTATTTGACATAAAAATTGCAAGATTTTTGCAGAATTTCATAAAAGGAGAAGATTGTGGAATCGTTACACCTCTGGTGTAGGTTTTTTAGTGAGAACTTTTTTAGTCCGTCCCACAGGAACTGTCGTAGTTAAACGGTGATTCCACAAAACCAGCATTTATGTCGTAATATTACTACAAATGAAAATGATTTCATTTAAAACCTCTATTGCCTCCGACACTCGTCCTGTCATTCAACGTTAATTTCTCATGGAGGAATTTAGTGATAAATTATATATTTGACAACGTTCTTACCGCACACATGGAGACCATCAACTTCTTAAAGTGGCCAGAGGTTTCACTGACAATATCCCTCTCCAGGTCTTTTCCATACACTTAAAATATAGCAAGGGTACAAACAAATATTTTTTTTAATTGCTGTTGAAAAACTCAGAAAATTCTATTGCTGGGAAAAGTTAAATTTTGCCTTATTTATTTAAGAATTCCCCTTCATTTTTAATCAATATGTAAAGGTGGGGTGGGAGGAAATGTAAATATTGCTGCTCTAATTATAGATTGAAATTAGCTTAACATATACATAGTGGTCACCTAAAATCATAAAGAAAAGTGACAGCTATGGAGAGAGACTGAGGTATGGTGAGCAAAGCTTTCCGTTTTGAGATTCTGGCAACGTGCATCAATGGTATTATTATTTACACCTTTTGTAATCTAAAGTCTTCCTTGTGAACAGATTGTTGATTTTTTAATAATCACTTTTTCGTTGTTACTTTTGTTGTTCAGCATATTTCATTAGTATCATTCAACTAACCACAGACGCGGAGATGTGAGCAAAAATATCTGCGAAGTAAACTCCGTCAACTTTTGTTACATAGCGTTGACCCAATGTTCCACGCCACTTCATGACTGTGTCTGGTCTATTGATAAGCAGTGGTTGCGCCTAAAATAGCCACAGACTCCTCCTCCTATTTTTCGGCAGACTTGATTGAGTCAATTGATTAAGTTGTAGACAAAGGCGTATGATATCTTCGCCCAGTCGTGTCTAGCCAAGGGACACTTGCGTCGTCTTTACAGATGACATCAAGCATAGCCTAGTCATGACACAACCATGATAAACCCATTTATTGAGTGAGAGAAGATAAGATGTAATGACCCTTTTGTTGACAAATCTTAACTTTTAATCTAAAGCATATATTCAAAATGCCCGCAAAAGCTTCAGCGTGGCTGGCACCTACTGGATTTGTAAGCCTGGATTATAGCTTTAATTTGAGCATTGCTTCTTGTACACATTATCTCTATCAAGGTGGCTTCATTAGTTCCTACACCCTGAAAGAAAGAGAGCAAAAAGTCTGGTGAGCGCAATATGGACAACAACAAAAAACCCAACATACAAACACCAAAACAATAACAAACACAAAGATCTTTTACACTCTTTTTTTTTTCTTCCTTTGACCAATAAAAACATGCTAAGTCAAAAGCCTGTTTCTAGTTGTTGTGACACAATTATGAAGATGATTCCAAGAAGACCAGCATCTTGGTTTTGAGAGAGCTAAGTTCATTGACCAAATCATCATTTAGCTTAAAAAAAAAAAAAATCAAAATGACAAAAGTTGAGGAGAAAGTTACAATAGCGAACATGGTAAAAACTACTTCAAAACTCCTGCAAAGGTGCTATTTCCAGAATGAAACGAAAATGACTGCTTACGCTCATTGCATTTCTCAGCTCAAAGGCGTCAAACTCAGGGGAGGTCATCGTCATAGCAATAACGGCATTTTCAAAGTTACCCCCAAGCTCGCTCTTGAGATCTTTGACTAAATCCTGCAATATCAAGAGAAGAACTACTGTGAGACCATACAGGAACAATCATTTTAATATTGAGACAATATTCTTGGAACAATTTGCTAAAAAGTTAGTCTATATTTGATGTGTTGTTGCATTTTTGCAAGGACTTAACGAGAAGCTTGATTAAAAAAAGAAGTCTAAAACTTACACGTCCAAAGCAAGTCTTGTACATTGTTTTAAGTTGCATGCGCTGATCATTGCTGCGATAACCAAGAATATCAATGATAGCCTTTTCATCAGTTCCTGATCAGAAATAAAGATTTCATTGCAATTATCGAAGATAAAAAATAGTGAGAGCAATATTGTATACATGGTGAAAACCTAAAAATACCTAAAACTTTTAACTTTAATAATAATAACAATAATGATAAAAATTAAGGCCATAAATACATGGATATTTTAAGGGAAAACAACATTTGGCATACATGAATAAAAAAACCCATTCTAGTACATGGTCCAACAGGATTTTAGAATAAACTCATTGTTTTGGTAAAATCAGATCTTATTAAGATTAGAAATGCATTTGAAATACACTTTGCAAGCATCACGCTCTCTACATTCGTTAATATAAAAAATAAAATGCTTTCAGGCACTTCCTAGCAAATATAACAATAAAACTACTGAGCACACAATGGTTTTAAAATTAAAAAAACAAAAACAACAACAGCCCAACAAACAATAGGGGAATACTTCTGCCTACCAAGGCCTTTCATTGCTTTGCGTAAATGCTGTGCATCTTGCTCCGGGTTGAAGTTTCTAGCTGGCTTCAAGGTCCCCTCTTCCTGTAAACAAAACAATGTTAGTGAGAGCAGTGTGGTTATAGATGGAAACAAAAACTAGATCTACATGGTAACATGTGCCTACCACATTCATAAACAATTCTAAAAATATCCCGATTTTAGCAAGAAAAGAGTTTTAATCCTTGCCTAGATCACATTACTGCTTTCCACCAATTACAATTCAAATTTTTCCTCATCAAAATTTAACGTACATAGAGTCCGGGACAACATTTTAAACCTAAGAAAAATAAGTGGGATCTGTGAAGTCTCCCGATTCTAGATTACCTTCCATTTATTCTATCTTACCCGCAGAGGTTTTCCAATAAATAATAGGAGATATTTATAAATTACATGGATGTAAGATACCCACTATCTGATCTACCCTTGCTAGTTTTTTGAGCCTACCCTTATCGCGGCAACTTGTCCTGATGGCTGTACTCCTGGTTGACCTTGGCCATAGCCTCCATACTGCTGAGTCGCCTGGGGAGCCCCGTATCCCCCGGCTTGAGGAGCCCCGTATCCCCCGGCTTGAGGAGGAGCACCGTATCCTCCGGCTTGAGGGGGTGCCCCTTGAGGCCCACCAGCATGGGCAGGATAATTACCACCAGGGGGAGGGGCGTAGGAGGAGGCGGCAGGAGGGGGAGGACCTCCAGCAGGGGGAGCGCCATAACCAGGTTGAGGTGCACCATATGGCTGTTGGGGTGGGGGAGCACCTCCTCCGTAAGGGGGTGCACCATAACCACCGGGGGGCCCTGGCTGAGGGGCTTGTGGGTACCCTGGCTGTTGCGGATATCCTTGCTGCTGTAAGATGAGCAAGACACGAAAACATTATGGAAAGGTTGGCACTAAAAACGTCTATCAAAATGATTATCACAAACCATAAAATTATTGTTTTTCTTTTCCTCTTTAATTATAAGGTCTATAATATCAACTTCAAGTTTTAAAAAAACCCATTATAAATTGCATAAAAACCAATCAAGGAAAAGGGAGGATACAAAAAAAACAAGTATAGTTAAAATCAGTGGTTGAAAAGGTGAAAATGCTCTATACTATATCAAATCTATGCATTACACTAACTAACTTCTTCCGTCTCCCATGAACTAATAATCAAAAGTAATAGGAGAACTAGGAACTCTGAAAGTCAAACATGTAACATCCCTGTCTCTAAAAATGATTGCCATAGACATTCTTTCTTCCCTAGCACTGCTAAATTGTGGAATAAATTGAATCCTAATACTAGAAGTAGAGAAAGTGTAGATAATCTTAATCATAAGCTACAATATGAAATACTTAAATCTTCACATAGACCTAAGTAGTTGGACTTTTTTTATTTTTTTTTTATTTTTTTTTTTGCGTATTGACAGTAATACTCAACCTAGTTGAGTTGTGTCAGTTTGTTTGAAAAAGAAGAAGTAATTACATTAAATGATTATATCTATTTTTTTAAAAAATGGGAAATGATAGAAGCCATGCAATACCTTCCTGCAATTATAATAATATAAAGGTACAAATTTTGGCATAAACCGGATTTCATTTGACAATGACTGGCAGTCGAGATTTTTAATTTTTAAAAGCAAATTAATAAGAGACCATATCATATACGTGATATCTCTTTACACGACAATGATTACCTAATTATGAATAGAAAATATTTGTAACATGAGACAACTAAAATGAGAGTTGCCTCACTCCGCCTACTATTATATTTTCAAGTTTACCGGTTGCTACTTCAATTATCAAACTTAAACATTTCAATTTGTTTATAAAAAGCCTAAATTTTGATCCCATTTAAAGACACCAATTATTCAAAATGGTCTTCTATCACAAAGGTAATTTGCCATATCATTATGTATACCTTCAAACCTAATTCTTGTAAAAATCATTAATATACCATAAAATGAGATAAGAGAAGGCAAACTATTTAATTTCATAAAATGATGATATGCCATGGTGCATTTTTCTGAAAATAATAATTTAAGGAGATAATTTTCATGATTAAAGGAAAGAAATAGGCTGCAGCCACCTCTATGAATCTAAGGGTACATTATGATAGAAGCGATGAAAATGACTTGAAGCTATTCAAAGGAATGCTGGGTAATGTAGGAGAAGGCATCCAACTAATCCTTAAAATAACAATCTATACCACAACCTTAAAAAAAATTACCAAACTAAACGGACAAGAAATAATCTCTTTGAAAATTTAAATGAATTTTTTTGTTTATTATATATATATAATATATAATATTTTGACAAATAAGTCAGTCACACAACCTTTAGCTAGGAATAAATTAATTTTTATATTATATATATGCAAAGTAGATCTAAATCTAAATATAGAAAGTTTTCTCTCTTTTTTCATATCTATTAAACTATGGAATTGAACGATATATATATACGATACTGACAAAAAGACAATGACATTATTCATAAATATGATGGACCGTGGCAATACAAAAAAAAAAAAAGATTGACTTTCTCCTTTTCCACTAAAATGTTCACAGCACTCCACGTCGCATTACCTGAGGAGGGCCTCCAGGCATTCCTTGAGTAGGATATCCAGGCCCTGGAGACATACCAGGCATTGGGGGACCACTTGGCATGGGGGGACCAGTCTATAAACGCCAATATGGTGGGAGATTTCGGATAGAGTTTCGTGAGATTTTTCACACTTTTTTTTTCAAATGGCAAAGTAGAGTAAAATCAAAATGTGAAAGAGATGAGGATGTGAAAAGGGATTTAAGGTTGAAAAAATTATTTTTTTTTAAATTGAAGCTCATATATAATACATAGATGCCACCCTAAATTGAGAAAACTTCCTAAATAGTTAGAAAGAGTTGATTTTATATCTGCTGATGTCTCTAAAAAAATATCAACGGTCCATTACCAGCAAAATAGCGACTGTTGTTGCTTAATAGAAAATAATGAACACGTACAATCTAAATTAAACGAAATTCAACATTTTATTTTTCTCATATAAAACTCATTCCTGAATTCAGGAAATTTCCTAAAAAGTGGCATCCCTGTATGTCATTTTATATCATACCCAAATATATTTTAAAAAAGGAATAAAAGAAAGAAAAACAATATAGCAGTCCCATGATATGAATCCCTGCCCTTATTATCAAAGCACGGAGGAAAAGGACGAAAATAAATAAAGTTGTATTCATCCTATGAGATATAAAAGAATTCTTTCTTTTTGCAAATGAAGGTCTTAAAACATTGTTCACAAGAATATTATTCCAATTATTTTACAACTATTATGTTTCCTCCACTTAGTTTTCATAGGTGTAAAGACAGATCAAATCTCTTTTTCAAAAATTTTCTTGTTTCAATTTAATGGAATTTATCAATTTGGGGGGGGGGGGGGGGGGGGGGGGGGGGGGGGGGGGGGGGGGGGGGGGGG
>JASKDV010214381.1:0-10140 GCA_032466395.1 Aegires albopunctatus | reverse complement strand
ATTATTATTATTATTATTATTATTAATATTATTATTATTATTATTATTATTATTATTATTATTATTATTATTATCATTACTACATGTATTATTACTATTATTATTGATATTATCATATTGTTATTATTGTATTATTATTATTATTATCATTATTATTATTATTATTATCAATGTTATTATCGTTATCTCTAGATTTAGATTATTGAAATTAGGAAGAATTTCCTATTTCTAAAGACAACAAACCAATCTCATTAACATTACCTGTCGTAGATGATATATATATAACAAAACAAAAAATTACAAAAGGGGGTAAAGCTTTTGACCAACTAAATGATTTGTAACAATGATTTTTTGTCTTAATTTTTCTTCTTTACTTACAAAGTAATCCTTGAGTTCTCCCTTTTGTTTTACTTTACTTTTAGTATGATGAGCCCAGCGCTTCACAAAAGCAGCATTTCAATTAGTCATAGCATTATTACATATGCATTGAAATCATTTTACATGTTGTAGTTGCAGGATGAATGACGGAATGAAAAAAGCAAATAGATGAGCATATTTTAATTCAGAGAGTAAAAAAAGTCATGAGAGATTTTATTTGTCAATGTTATTTCAACCCCTCCAATATTTATTGTGAAACACAAAACACTTTGATTAGTGAGTAAATATCGTCAGCATCATTCCACAAATGGCTAAGTCAAACAATGTTGGCTTTAAAACTGATTTGTCAAATCTTATAAAAGTGTCAAGCTACAGCTGTTGATTACACACCATTTTGATTCATTTAAAAACTTCATAATAGCTTTGGAAAAAATATCACAACTAACTGCCCAAGTCTGTTTTCATTTTTTTTTGTTTTTTTATCGAAATAAACAAAGATTCTTTTTAATATCCTTCTCAAAACCATTGAAATAGACTTCGCCATTTGCGAAGCGATGCCGACGATATGCAGTCTACTGGTACATCTCCTCTTTTCATTAAAAAAAAAAAAAATGGATCAAGTTTGGTTTTCATAAAGGATATTCTAAGAAGCAAGAGGATACGACATCCTGATATATATATTTTATATTATATTTATATTCACTCCAAACCAAATCCCACGCTCTTATATCTCTTCCAAAAAAAATCATTCTTGTAAATGAACTCTAGTACCGTAACACTTGATGCAAATTGTCAAAAATGAAGAGGTGGAGTCCTTACTCATTGCGGCGGAAACGATGGTCTACGATTCCTTAGAGGAAATGGAAACAAAAATAATCATATGATCAGCTTAAATATATGCTCGCAAAAACAAAAATAATCGTATGGTCAACTTAAATATATGCTCGCAAAAACAAAAATAATCATATGGTCAACTTAAACATATGCTTGCAAAAACAAAAATACACGTAGATCAAAGAAGAGAAGAACAAAAGATTGTAGAGTAGAATCAGATAATATTTAAAAAAAAGGTTCACTTGGCTGACTTGCACTTATATTTATACATATAATTTTTTTTCTTCCAATTATTATATATTCCTATTTTGTCTCTTGGAACTGAAGAAACAGCGATAAGCATATGAATTAAAAGATAAGATAAGATAAACTTTATCATCCAAAAAGGAAATTTGACTTGGATTACGTGGCAACTCTAAAGTGACAACAAGGGACAATGCAAATTATTAATAATATATCTATCTATCTGATAATTAAAAAAAGAAAGAATAGGAAACAGGTTGCAACAAAAGTAAAGTGTCTACATCTACACATTACAAAAGCAGATTGATCTTTTTCAACACCATTGATTGGCAGATACCCCCAATGTAATGTTACGTTAATGTTATTATGCCTGATAAAACCCATAAACATCAATACGTATAATAATTAATATCAATATTATCATTCAACTAACAAGTCCCCCGTGTGGTTCCCGGGGGTAAAGAATAGGGCCAACGCTTCTCCATGTGCCATACGTCTCTTTACACTGGTTGTCTCCCTTTAATCAGCCATATGTCTCTTTACACTGGTTGTCTCCCTTTAATCAGCCAGCAAAGTCAACAGATATCAGTGAGCAAGCAGAGAGCGCTTATATTGTAAAGCAGCAGTCATGCTGCACTGCATGCGCCCCATGGAAAAGAGAAAGTATTTGAGTAACATAGCCTACCAGTCAGTCAGGTAGATGCATTGCATATCAAGTCTGTGATGAGTCTTCAGTGCTGTGGAGTGTGGAGTGGCTCACCAAATAATATGATACTAATACCGTACATTAATTGCATTTGTATGCGTACATCATATCAAGCGGGTTTCTTTTCATAATTAATACAAAGAAAATAAGCCTACGGAAAGGACGCTCGTTTGGAATGAAAAGTGCATCTTTGTCACTGTTAGGGAGCGCTTCCTCTTCTTCAATGTTGACTGTTCTGTCTGGAAAGGTATTTGCGAAAAAAAACCCAGCAGAAAAACAAAAAACAATAATAAGTGAGCGATATGATGAGATGAGCAACTTTCAATAAAGTTTATTGAATGCCACAAAACAAAAATCAGAAAATTTGTAGTTATACCTTTATAGAACGATGGCGATGATGTATGTCTTCCAAGAGCTAATAACTTTTTTCTAGATAATACTTTCACTTTTCTCATTGCTTTTTGTAAACTCTACAAGCCCTTCATCCTCTATAGGGTAAAACATAACTTGCATTTCCACCCAAAGGTAAAAACAGCAGACTATGGCCCATTCATCCATTTAGTCGTAAGATCAACCTATATATTATTTTGTTCAATAGATCACTTTGAAATTGGGTCCCTGGGAATTCTCTCCCCTGGCATGGTTATTGGCAGGACTCATGTCCAGATGTAGAGGTGTCCTATGAATTTTAATTGTTTCTCACAGATAGCATTCTTAAGTGATAGTATTGTTCCAGCAAAAAGCATACCTTGATTAGATATCTTTTTTTTTTTCACAAAATGTATTGTGGTATGTAGGAGATCAACATTTTGGTGACCCAAATTCGTCTCTATCATTTATAGTCCAGCACTTGTAATCATGAGAAGAATTGACCAGATAAGCTTTCATAACCCAAATCTTATTCTGTATGTAATTGTATACGTTTCATGACGCGTTACGTTATGTTGTAGTTGTACGTATGTGGCTACTGGGGTACATAATATTTTGTCTATGAAATATCTATTTTATTTTAATTATTGTTCTATCCAAAATATCTATAATTCCTTGCTTGTTTGATAGTGATAGCTGAGATTATGCTCAGCACTGAATGAGTTAACAGGACTTGTAGATTCCTTTTGAATTGAGCAATGCTAACAGTGTCATTGACATAAAAGTATGTTGTAAAAATGTCGCATCCTCCCATTGTGACACCTATCAGTTCAATTATTTATACTGGCCCCGTGGAAAATTGAAACATTATTGCAATTTTTACCACTGTAATTTTGACATTTCAAGCAATTCTTTTACAATTTTAGTTATTTTGACAACTTCAGTACCAAGAAAACAAGAAAAGGTGCAATTTCTGCTCCTTCTGGGAGCAATTTTACTTACCCCTATTGTATTGCAATTTTTAAATACAATTTTCTGCAGGGCCAGAATGATGTACACCTTTAGAGAAACTTGGAGCAAACATCATTATCTCATGGAAGCTTTTCTCATAGATGATAAAAAGTGAATTGCAGTAATTTCGAATTCAGCTCTAAAAGTTCATCACATTTGACTACTTATTTCAAAAGTAGTGAATTTCACCCTCACCACAAAATGATTTAACAACTAACATCTTGAGGGACGAGTGGGGTTAACAGTAAAATGTATTTTAAAACTCAAGATCTCACATATCTGGCCCCCGCGGAAAATTGCATTTGAACATTCTAAAAATTGCAAAGCATAAGGGTTGAAATTGCGACCAGAAATAGCAAAAATATATTATCACAAAAAATAACAAAAATTGCAAAAGAATCGCTAGTAATGGTAGAAATTGCATCAAATGGCAAAAATTGCAAAAAGGTCGCAGACTGTTTTTTAAATTAATATTTATTAATTCATTGATTTTTTTTTTCTTCCATGATCTGGTTAATAAACATATTATTCCATAAATTTTATTTTCTGCATTATGCTTTGGTTTTTTTTTATTTACTGTATTTGAAATATGTTCTCATCCATACATTATCTTCTCTATATATATAATTTGTTGTATAATATTGATATCAGAATTTCAGGAAGTGGCTGAATAAAAATAAAAATAAATTAAATTCAAATATTTTTTCGAGGCAAAAGCAAAACACAAAGAAAGATGAAATCAAGAATTTGTTTTCAGGCAACAACCAATTTTAATTCAAAACAAACAGACGTGCAAACATGAGAAAATGACACTATTGAATGGTAAGTCCAAGAGTCAAAACTCAAACATATAATATTGGATGTAACACATTAAGAAAATCAATTAATATTTTAAATAAACATATTTTAAAAAATCAGTGTCAGATTAAATAACAAACTACAACCATTTCACCTTAATTTCATCGTAACATTATCCTATGCTATAATAAGTATATGAAGCAATGCCATGCAATTTTTTATGAGATACTTAATAAAAAAAAACCCCAAACATTTGCTACGAATACGATGAAGTATAGTATATATAGATATCATCCCCCGAGAATGACATCTCTATCAGATTGCTGACTTGAATTACATACCGGTATTACTTCTCTGCATGCAAGTTATGTTGTGTCAATTTTTCAAGTTGATAAATTGTGTTTGATTAATTTCAATTTAAAAAAAACGACAACAACAAAACGATTTGCCGATATGGAAGACAAACCCTGTCATGCCAAGGAAATTGGCAGATAATGATAACTGGGTGTACATCTTATTTTTATTTATATAACAAGACTAAACATTGCTTACTTATAGTATAGTATGATTTATTTATCTAAAGCTGCTTGCATTACATTGGATTCATACAGTATGAAAACAATCTCTACGACTAGAAGTATTTTCCCTTGGAAAGAGGGTAGGGGAGACCGGAATAGTTTTAATCGAAAAAATGTAAAATTATTTTGCCTACTATTAGTTATTTTTATGATTATAAAAGTAATTCCTGAAATCACTACTATCAACCACTGGTAAGTGCGACGCAATTGTTTAAAATGCAATATTTGACATGCACCCGATTGACAATCTCTAGTCAGCTGTGTTTAACAAAACAGAGTTTATTGATGAGAGCATACAGCTGACAGTAATACTCAACCTAGTTGAGTTGTGTCAGTTTATAGGAAGAAGAAGAAGAAGAAGAAGATGAAGTCATGTAATTCATTTTTGATGACTGTAAAATAATTCTAGAATAATGTATATTATATTTATGTACTATAATACGTATGTTATTAAAGACGAGTTTTATTTAAGCGTATTGAGACCTAGGTAAAAGGTGCTATAGAAATGTACTATTATTATTATTATCATTATTAAAATGACAAAAAAGTCAATGCCTAAATAAAACAAAGTTTGTTGTCCATCACCTTCAAATCACGCCAATCTAGTAAGGAGGATGTTGCTCTAGTCTACATCGATGACAATAAATGTTTTTCTTCATTTATGGCACACACTGATTACGTGTAGACCAGGGGTGCTCAACCAGTCAATTGCGATCTACCAGTCCATCTTTTAAGTACTTGACAGTCGATCGCGGGATAACTGCAGGACACACCCACGAGCTTTATTTTTTCCTTTTCGTCTTCCTATTTTGGCGGGACGTTTTTCTTGGATTTGGTGGTTTTGTGGTGTTGTTTTTTTACTTTTAGTTAAAGTGAATAATGCCGACAGACCACCAGCATAGGTTGGGTTTCTTTTATATATTATTGTTTCAGGTCTTCGCCAGACTGGTAGATCTCCAAAGGCTGGGAAATGTAAAAGTAGATCCCACGTCAATAAAGGTTAGAGCACCCCTGGTGTAGACAATGTCAAACTTTGTGAAGGCAACAATGCAAGTCACTGACTTTTTCAGAGGTATGATGTCTAACATCATCAAATTTGATTAGCAAGAAAGTAAAAAATGTTTAAAACTTAAAATCTTTTTCTCATCTATGCTTCTACTCCATTACTTTTTCCTCCTTATTTCCTCCTATGACTACAATTTAATTCCTTTATAAAATTTCAGTAATCCCTAAACTTAAAGTAAGAAATATAATTGCAGTGACCTACACATTTGCCCTAGCTCCACCTATTCTTAATAGATGGGTGTAGAAGGAATGGAAAATCAATAAATTTCAAAAAGTCAACTATAAAAGGCCTATTCCATCACGATCGCGTACTGTACATATCTTTATCCTCAGAGTTGGATTGTCCAGGGTCACCTTTGACCTCTTTGGGGGGCTTTTTCGACTTGTCTAGAGATGCCTGTTAAATTAAAAAAAAACAAAAAACATTTAGATTACAAGAGCACAAAGAAAATATCGTCGGTGTCACAAGCATTGTGCGCAAGTCCAAAATCTGAGAATTGGACTTAGGTGCAATGCTTGCGACAGCGATGATATGAGTGTTGGAAAAAAACCCAACTGTATCAAAATAATAATAATAATAATAATAATAATAGTAATAATAATAATAATAATAAATAAACAAAAATTAAAATAATAATATTAATTTTAATAAATAAGTAAAAAAAAAAAAAAAAATACAATTATAATAATAAAAAAGAAATCACACTTATTTTACTAATCTAACTATTGGAAATAAAAGATAAAATGGGTTTTTACTCTGAACCTCTGCTCAATTCAGACTTTACATTAATTATCTCTGGGTCCTTGAATTCAAGTACCCTCTTGACTCCCCGTGGAGCATACAGGAGAGCAGACAATTATCAGTGTTTTCTTGCAAGTATGCCGACGAGGCCTTTCCCTGCCTATGCCAAGTACTATTTTCACATCTACCAGCGTTGAGGATAAATAATGCATGGGACCTTCCCAAGGACTCAACACTTATAAAAAAAAACTAGCAGGAATTAAACTCATAACCTTTTGATTGCAAGCTGACCACAGTAATTACTCAACTCCAGCATCTTGATCACACTAACTTGCTAAGTAAAAAAAATCACTCATGATTTAATGCAACAAATAATTTATCACGATTTATATGTTAACAAAATCGAATTAAATAACTTCATTGAATTCAAATCAACGTATGAGGTAAAGATATGTGTGGGCACACAGGGAACCCAGTCACGTCTCGCAAAAGCTAATTTCATGAGGATTTCAGTCAAAATACGACATTTCAATTAAAATTTTGGTTTTTAACTCTTTGCCTACTGGCCCAAAGTCCACGGTTGGACCAAGCCATTTGTTTGATGACCCTGACTGTTATAGAAATATGGTGTTTATGTGCTCTTGTTTCAAATGAAAACTTATAAGTGTTGCATATAAAATTGAAGGAAAATGAATGAGCTTTCTTAATATGAGGGTTGGAAACAATTTGAAATATAATTGTCAGAGATAATAGGTTGGGAAATGAGAAGAATAGCAGAAGTGCAAAAATGCAAATTTTTTGCGTTTCATGGGGTAAAACTGTCGTGAAAACCCCCTGCAAAATGCGTTTTTCGGTAGGGAAAGAGTTAAGGGATCTGATAGTCCTATTATCAATCTTGATCTTGTTAGTAGATTTATCACAATAACAAACTTTAAAAAGGTTTAATTTTCTATTTTTGTGAGTCAACCCATCTCCTTGTATTGTTTTCCAACTTCGAACTCGATTTTCTCAAAATCAAAAGTTGGTTCCTAGACGCACTAAAATTCCCATAATTTTTTAATTAGTGAAGATATTACGTACGCTCAATTAAAAGGCAAAATGATAAGAGCAGATCAGAAATTTAGGGTCAGTCATTATCTAAATTTTCATTTTGGGGAGGATGTGAAGGGTTTTTCTGGGCATCCATTTTAACCTGACTAAAGCTGTGAAACGACACCATTAAAAAAATATTTTGAGTGTGACCAAATTTTTAAAAATAATGGTAACTTCCCAAGGTGGGAACCTCAATAGCAATAGATATGTCTATAAATTATCTTATTTTTATGTTCCTTTTATTATTTTAACCATGTTTGGCTGGCCCTGCGGAAAATTGCATTTGAAAAGTAAAAAAAAATTGCAACTCAAAGGGGTTGAAATTGCGCCCGGAAATAGCAGAAATTGCACTAAAATTACAAATTTGCTTGCTCGTTTGGTACTAAAATCACTAAAAATAACCAAAATTGCAATAGAATTGCTAGCAATGGTAAAAATTGCATAAAGTGGTTAAAATTGCAAAATTGCAAAAAACAAACCACGCAACTTTCTGCAAGGCCAGGTTTGGCAAAGAATTCCATTCACCTCGGATCAAGCCTAAGCAACTTTCACTTTCATTTCCCTTTCTTTGTTTAGGAGAAACGCTGCGGATTTGTTTCGGATTTTTTCATTGTGGTTTGTTAATCAGTGCAATCAACGCTACAATAGGTAAGCTAGTTTGAGTTTAAAAAGCAAAACCACGCAGGTGATGCATGGTTACATTTATTTGAAATATTTAGATTGATATTCACGCAACACTAATTTACCAGCGCAAATTTTCCCCTAATTCTTACATCCCTCAATATAAATTTACTTGCATCCTTAGCCTTAGCCTTATAATTTAGACCTTTCCTATACAATATGGTTTCTCTAATCCAAACACCTCCGTTCCTGCCAATTAGTTTGGATTACATAATTTTCCAGATTACGGAATTGCTGACCAATTGTCATTCGGATGACAGAGGGATTCTAATTACAGAAGTCCAGATTAGAGAGAGACCAGACTGGACATAATTTTTGAAGAGATCTCAGCTTTGAATTCATTACAAAGGATGTACAGAAGATATTTGATTTCTATTGCAGAAGATCAGTAAATGTACTCAGTCTGCTATTTCCGTTGGAATGAAATCAATTAAAATGAAACAAATTCATCAAGCGTAAGAAGATGTTTTCATGTACAAACCTCTTTTCTGTCCGAGGAAGCATCTGAAATAAACCAAATATAAAAAGTTAAGCAACCACATGAAATTTGTAAAACAGAACACCAACTTTAAAATTAAAAATAAAAATTTTCTCTTATAAATGACATTCACTGCAAGTTACAATTCTATCATCGGTTAGAGAACTGGTTTCTGGCATAACATTATCTTTGTCAAAGAAGCATTTTGCTCAATACCTTTACTTTCTTTAACAAAGAACCCCCCCCATCCACACACACACAAACCAAACAAAACATTGCGATGAAAGAAATGTATGGCTTAAACAATAATAATCTTACATTATTAATGATCTAATTAATGCATTCCAAATAATAATAATAATAATAATAATAATAAAAAGATGAAGAAGAAGAAGAAGAAAGAACAAAAAACAACAACCTCCCCCCAAAAAACATCAACGACAACAAAACCCCAGTAAACCACACCACCAAAATCCAACCTAAACTAACACAAACGTAAAAAATGGACTTCATCACAACTTCCAATCATTTGGACCCTAGAGCATGTGGATAAAAAAAGGTGACGACAAAATAAAGGAAAAAAAACCATGGACCAACCATCCAGGGGCCATCCTATGTTCTCTTTCCACAAATGCTTGGCTTCATCAGTAAGGTCACGAGTTAATTGCACCGTTTGGTTTGGGTAGCAGAGAGCAGTTGAAGAAGCAGCAGCAATACCAGTAAAAATCACTTTCCTCATAATGCCTCCTGAAAACGTAATTTCATAAAATTGAAATGGAGATTAGTAATAAGTTGAACAACAATTTGTATTACATACTAGTGGAAACCCCCCGCGATATTCGCAGGAAACAATGTACATCAGGATTTTGCAGAGTAGATACATCTAGATCTAGATCTACATTATGATTTTCACTCTGATCTAGATCTACATTACGATTTTCACTCTGATCTAGATCTACGTCGATTTAAATTGGATGGAAGTAGGAAGACCCAGACGTACTTTTGATTGTCGTATTATGAAAATAGGACTGTTGTTTGCAAATGTACCATAATAAAATAAAACACTAATCAAATTGATTACATGACTACAACACAATCTGATGTTCGTCAAAACTACCTGTGAAGTTTCAGAGAGTTTTGTTGTGTACTTTGGGAGCCTATCCTG
>JASKDV010214359.1:0-10141 GCA_032466395.1 Aegires albopunctatus | reverse complement strand
ATAGATTTTATCCGACCAGATTTGGGAGATATAATGACAGTTCAATAAGTGAAAATCCCAAAGCTGCCCATTCAGTGGTTTCGGAGGAGATTGATGACATGTGTACCCTATGTTGCAACATTCCTCTTTTATAATATAGAAGTAGAAAGAAAACAACATTAATATTTCTCAAATCTGAAAACTAGGTTGTCGAAAAATCATGCATTCGCTGAATACCAAATTCTAGCACCTCTATTGTATACATGTATGCCAGGGTTAATTGTTTCAAGTAGGTCACACGAGTCTAGAAGAACTAGATGGACGATCCTTGTTCTGAAAGCACAAAATCAAGGCACTGACTGAATGTTGCTGAGTTGATGGGCTGATTGTATAACTTAGGCTCCAGAATATTATTAGTAATATTTCTTTGAATCTCCATGCAATTCAAAGAATATCATTCATCAACTTTTGGATAAGACTAAGACTAAGAGATAAGTGTGTTTCAGCAAGGCATTATTGACAATGACAATATTCCATGTTCAGATTCAGAGTATCACTTCACAATAACACTGCAATACCTCACACCACTAATTTGAGATTTGCTCAATAGTCAATTGATATTATTTTCCTTACCCACACTATGGTCCTGTTACTGTTTGGGACTCCCTAAAGCTCTTGAAGGCAAGTTTAATAGTAATGTTGCAGTGAAGTCCGCTTGATTCAAATTCCTTGGGATAGGATGGTGACTTCAAAGAATCCAAGTTTTAATTAAGTAATCGCTAGTCTTCATCAGGACCAACTCAGACTCACAAGATTTACATCAATTATCCTCTGGCAAATCAATCCACACAAGAAGGCCTAATTTTTTAACTCCTTGAGAGCATGCATTAGAGCTGCCAATAATTAGTGCTTTTACGAGTGCATACAATAACGTAACATATTTTGCTGCGATACTGGGCACTCTTTCAACATCTGAATGCAGTATCTCATGTCAAGCTTTTTGAAAAGCATATTGACAAGGTTTAATCCTGCTATATTACCAGTTACTTGTTTTACACCTGACAATGGAGAGTAGAATGTCTTTTGTGTGAAGAGACTTCCCAAAGGCTCAACATTACTTATTAGGTCAAGCGCTAGCAGGGATTTAATTCTCAAAGGTAAAAACCATCCACTCTGGAAGAATTATCTCTGTTGGGGCAAGAACAGAAAGGTAGAGAAGATCCTGACACATCCCGAAGGCTGTCACAATCGAGGTACATGTACCATGTCATGTATTGATTGTATAGATAGCAGCACCACGGGCATTTTGTAACAAGTATACATGTTTTTTTCATGCTAATCTAGATAGTTGTCATTACTACTATTACTATCTATTATTATTACTGTCAGCTTTATCATCATCATCAAAAAATCGCTACCATCACTATATTGCAGTCAGGTGTGCATGTTTGTGTGTGTGAAAGGGGTTTAGAGAGTGAATTAATCTTTGTAAACTTTTAACGCTACCACCACCATCATCATCAGATAATATAATATATTATGTGTGCCATTTATTTACAATGTAACCCAAGATAAATTTCCTATCTGAATCTATGTGAAATGCTCTATACTATGACTATGCTAAAGGAAGAGTGATGGTGGTCTGACATAAATATGACAACATTGGAGATGAACCTGAACACTTACAATACATGCTTGCCTCTAAGTCTAATCCCAATATAGTCTCCTTTTACTTTTAACCCCATCCCCACTATCAATCATCCTATTTTCTATACTTGACAGTTATCATCATTATATTATTACTAAAAAGAGCCTGAAAGTGAAAGCAGCACATTTTTTAATCAACGGACATAGAGACCCTTGGCACCTTGGCAGCGATATAAATTTTGAACAGAAATTATCAGATTTTTAACAAATAGATTCTAGCCTATTTCTAATTGTGATCAATTCTGGATTTATAAGATACAATGATCACCAAGCTTTAAATCAAGAATCTGGTTGGGCCATGTACTAAAGAATTTTATTTTAAAGAAAGTATGTCAAATTCCGTGTCTCTAGGTGCTGTGGATCTTCTTGAAAGTAATGAAAGTGTTGACATGACTTCAGCCCTATTGTTTTATAAAATATAACATAACACTATCGGTTCGGAGGAACAAAAACTGTAACCGGCAGTTTAAGCGGATCAACTTGAATTGTCTATCATTTTTTAAAGGCTGAATTTAATGTTTTATATGTCCTCGTAAAAAAAAAAAAAAAAAGTCCCCATGTCCTCCGGAAAATTGCAATGTATCCATGTGCCAAAGTTCAAGTTTGTACCTAGAGCGGTACAGAGCAATAATAGTTTAGCAAGTTCTCAAATATATAATACTATTTGGTTACCCAACTTCGCTTGGACAAAAGAGTACATGGATGTAACATGTACCAATGTTAAGTGATGAGGATTAAAGATAAGACCGTGAACTTCGTTTCGTTGTATTGTTTCAATGAATTGGAAAATTATTTGCTGCTTTTTGGGCGTAAACATTAAAATTTCCATTTAGACTTTGTAATCGAACTTTTGGCAAAAAAATTATGGATAAAGGGGTTGTGGTTTAGGAGGAGAAGAGGCATATGTAGTTACAGGTCTTCAAATATTCAAAACATAAAAGATTATTAATATCTCAATATATTTTCTATTACAATGTATAAATGTACGTTGTAATAACAAATAGTAAAAACATTTTTGAAAAAAACCCCAAACAATACAAAGGTAACATAACATATATTATAATTATGCCTCACAACATCCAAATATCAGCCAACATTTTAACCTAACAAGAATGACCAAACAAATAACACAGTAAATAATTCAACTGCAAGAGATACTTTGTCAGATCATTGCAATCTATTGATAAAAATATCAAAATACACAATAAAACTCAATTTTACATAGTAAATATCATTTGAGTTCAAATATATTATTTCGGCATGCAAGCCTTAATACATAAAATTATCATAAAAATAGTGTACACAAATTCATAAAATTTTTCTTGCCTTAGTTCCAGTCTAGTGAGGGACGTTTTTACTACTTTAATACTTTCAACTTTCACCGGCAAAGTTTTATTCAAATTCATGGAAATGGTAAATATCTTAACTTTTTATTATCTGATACTAAATGATGTTAAAGAAAAGGGTGAGAAAATTTAAAATACAAATTGATTGCACGGATAAAAAATATGAATATCTGAATATTTATAATTTTCTAGATTGAGTAACTCTTATGAAACCCAACCATTATATTTGAGAAGCATGGTGCCTTATATAATTGGACAAATGATAAATTGAGAAAAGATAATCAAGTAGGACGTAACACTTTTTACATTTTTAATTTGTTGTGTTTGTTGTTTTTTTGCAATTAACAAGAGGCAATCTATGATTAAACAATGTGGGTCTTAGTACACTTAGGCTAGCTATTTCCAACATATTAATTTTTGACAAAACTTGCGCATTTCTGAGTGACAACATTTCTTTTAGCAAAGTGGCATTCTTAGTCAGTAATTAAGTTACTGCTTCAATTCTAGATTGTTTTTAATCTATATTACAATAATCAACATGAAACAAAAGTCTCAAATGTGCGGATTGAGCCAATCTCTATTCAAATGCGAGCATAATCATCTGAAATCTCTCTAAATATTCATCAGTACAATGAGTGGCTCTTTCTGCCAACAAGAGGAAATAAAAATGATATATACAAAAGTGCTGTTTTTTTTTCAAGTCTAAATTCACATAATCATATAATTGTTTTTGAACAAGGAGTATTACATTATGCTGCCTAATTTATTGGTAGAAGCAAGGAATGTTAACCTAAGGTAAATGCAGTTTGATGTGATGACTAATTTATGTGAAATGTCCACATTATTGCACATTGGAAAACAAAAAATTTAATTAATAAATTTAAAACAAAATGATAAATAAAAAATTCAAATTAAAAATCCTTGCATAATTGGACAAAAGGAAAATGTGTGTATTGTAACACATTTAAACATGTTCTAAAAGATTTTTTCCCTTTCCCTATGTCAATATACGAAAGCTGGAAGTGTACGAGCTTCAAGTGAGAAGTAATCCATTGAAAAGATATGAAAGCATTCATACATTATACACGCTCATGGTATCTAGTGAAACAAATTAAACCCACATTCAAACTGCAGACCTAAACCATTAACGTGTATAATATTGGCCAAAATAAACTGACAATGAAATCTACACAAGTGCCCCTCATAACAAGAAAGAGGATCGCCACGACATCCTACTAGTCTCAAGTGAGGGCCCTCAATAGAAATATTGGCCCAATTGAGGATTATTTGTAATCCTCATTTCACATGTCAACATCAGGTCACATTTTATTTGCCTATGAATGTTATGAATGATGACAATTGAAGTAATAACGTATTTAAGAAAGAATACACTTGGAATCTGAAGCATATAGTGAGGATCAATGTTGATTCAAGGTGCAAAAAGTCCCATTGAGAGTGACAGCTACTTCAGTGGAAGCCCAACCAAAAAGAAACCCAACACTTTGTGGCAAACCTGAATACTGAGTACAAAAATAGGAGAACTGCAGAATTACATTAAGCGACTGCAGTTATTTTGAACCAAGGTGAGACAAATGAAACAATGACTCCATGTTCCAAAACAGACACCATTAGGTCTATTTGGGGTGCCAGAAAAAATTGTGAATTATGGAACATTGTTAAACTGAAGGAGAATAATAAGTTAGGAGAGGCATAAACCTCTCTCCCGTTATCAACAGAAAATTGCAGAGCAGAATTATCTATAATTGAGTAAAGAAAAGTATTAGAAATGAAGAAGGCTTTCATCCCAAAATGGTCATGTTCACTCTTCTTAGACAAATCTGACTCCATGTAAAGCAACGAATGAATAACATCTCTAAATGCTATATGTGAACTTGGACATGTTCTTCTGTTACATAGATATCAGGACATCTTATATGAGACACATCATATTGCAAAATTTTAAAGGTGCCTATACAATGTTACCTACAAAAAGATGAAAGACATGCCAATGCATGCAAGATGAAATGAAATATAAAAGATTTCCCTTCTATCTAGGATCAAAGATGACAGTCAGCCAAAAGTAGTGTCAACATAGGAAAATGAATTTTAACTAACATCACAGACTTTAGCTTAGCCATTGTATCATTCCTAAACCAGTTGAATAAAACCCACCAATGAAATGTTTTTTCCCCCCAAGTAATATTCTAAGCACATAGTACATGTATATGAATTTGAATGTGACCAATCAGCCAAAAGCTCATACTGATATTACTATTACTATTTCGTTATACTTATTTTTTAAATGCTACACTGGGTACTTCAGAACAACGTCCTTTATATTTATAGTATAGATCCTTTAAACTATGGTTATGAAAATACCATTTTGATGAGAAATATCCACAATTCATCACTTTACTTCAACAAGTGCAGCACACCATATTGCTGACAAGGAAGAATAAAAAGCAGAGTTGAATTTCTTATGAGGTGCTCAAAGGACAGACAACAATGGTGCACTTTAGGCAAGAAGATTTATGAATCCCTCTCACTAAGGTATTTCACTCATTAAATTACTAAAATCACAAGCGTCTCAAATTCTTCTTACTTTTCCTTGTGCCAGCAAGATCAGTTTTTGATGCGGCATGAAAAAGGGGTTTACATGGGTTTGGATGATGATATGCAGAAAAACAAAGAGTGCAAAAAACATTGGCACAAGTTCCCCTCTGACAGGTGGCGCGATCTTCAGCTGGATTAACTAAAGCTGGGCCGAAACATGTTGGACAAATACGTCGGGTATCATCCCACATCAATTCTACATCCTGAGAAAATATAAAAATCATAAAATTCAAGGCCCTTCTGTTTCATTGTCATTCATACAATAAAATAATGATGGATTGATGTGGATGGAATTTTTTAGATGCTGAGGTTTAGTGCATGTGTATGTATCGCTAATTATCATTTGGTGATATGCTTAAGCATCTGGAATTACATAACATAAGTAACTTTTGGGTGGCTAACTGACATCAGTCTACCGTCTAAGAAGAAAAAAAAAAATGATGCAAAAAAAGAAAGAAGTAGATCTAGTTCTTATGTTGGATATCTAGGCAGCAATAGCCTACATTTATGCTCTAACTTTAAGTAGCTTTAGTTTTGTAGAAATTTTTTTTTAACAAACATAACAATGAACAGGCTACAAGACTACAAGTAGCCTATCAAATTATTCTTTATATTTTCATGACATCATTATTATGATGCAACAAATAATACCCAAACAACATGTAATTGGTACTGTTTTCTTGATACTTTAAAATTGTATTTCACACCAAGGCTATGGACTTTTTTATAGATCCAGATTCTAAAAGGGACAAATTTAAAGAGCACAATTCTTTCTTTATGTCTTTTGCTAAGTTCGTAAATTCTTAGGGTGAGTTCAGTAGGCCAGAGAGCACTGTCAATTTTGATCCATCTTGAAATAGTCAATGAGACCTAAGATGTCTTTTAGAGACAATATTCTATGATAACCACATTCCTATCATTTTACTTCACCTTTAAAAGAAATAATAACACCAAAAATCAAATAAAAAGTTGAACTGACCTCTGATTCTGCTGGAGAAAGCTGGGGAATTGCTACTTGATTTTGTACAATTGTCAATGGTCCCTTAGATGATGTGAGGGTTGGTTCTACATTATCCAGCTGCTTGCCACGTGCATTTTCCTGAAAATATCATGACAAATTCTCATTAAATGACGAGTTCAAATTGAAGAAACTTATTGTAGCATTTAGTCACTAAAACTTCATCATTCTAAATATGGAATGTTGGTTGATATTGAATAATAGGAGGTGATAAATTCATAATAAATATTAAACATTCTGCTTGAAATATAAATGTTTATATATAAGATTGCATAAGACTAGGTTCTATCCTTTTTGAAATTTCTTCACGAAAGATATAGCAATGACAACATCACATTTTTAAGATTACAAAAATGAATGTATTATCATTTTGGAAGAACAAAAAAAAAAAAATAGACAAAAAGGCATCTCATGTTATGACTATGTTAATGTTCCAAATATAGAGGTTCATAACAACAGAAATGTAAATCATAAACTTAGAAAATTAGATTACCTTTCCTATCTGCAGACGATACCGACGCTGCATTTGACATACTCTCTTGTACCTGTACAAAGATCTTGAAACCATATGTAAGGATATTCTCCATGCTTGACTAACACCAACAACACTGTGGGGGAAAATATACAAGAATTAAACTTAAAACACATCTGCAATGAAATAACTGGTGTAAAAATTACACTGCACAACAGAAATGAAGAAAAATTAAAACCTCCTAATATGAATTATCACTATATATTCAATAAAATCTAGAGAATTGGAGACAAGCAAGATTGCTTTTCATAAAACAATCATTTCTCAATGGAACCCAATATTCTAAACACAGATCACTGATATAATATGTCAGGCATGGCACTTTACATCATGAACTTTATTTGACTCAGACGTGAATTGAGTACACCTGACTTAAAAATAGCATTGCCCTACTTAAAAAATTATATTGGTATATATACACATGTAATTATAAGAAAGATGTAGGCCTAAGTAATGTTTATTGTGTTGCTGTTAGCCAGCCTCTGCATTTTGCAGTACATAACCTTTTTATACTGGCAAGCCCTGAATTTAATTTATAATACTGATTACATCTTTGAATTTTTTATTTTAAACTACATCTATTATTCACAGAGGTACATTATACATAATATAACTAATATAACTAATATTTATCACTATAATAATGTATGATAAATGTAAATATAAAATTCATAGATGGAAACTCTGCACAAGAGCGGACTCCCAGACTTTATTTCAATTATATCCCAGTCATGCCATTTCATACCAGTATCTTCTCATCTTCCATGGAACTATTCAGTAGAAGAGCTGATTGTCTCACATTCCAGCTGACATATATATACACACGCAAGGGGGAATTTAACTCACCTTTCAATAATTACAAAGTAACCACACTAACCATTTGACCATGACACCACAATAAAGAAAATCATCTACAAACATGTAAAGAACTAACAAATATATGTAAAACTACCTTCTAAGATAGTTTCTCATAAAATATTTATAATAAAAGGTTTCACATTTATTTGAAAACCTTTCATGAAGCAAAGTTATATACAGTAATAATGAATACCTACCTCATTAGATCATTGTCTGGCAGGTATTCAAATATCTTCTCTAAACATCCAAGAAAATTACGCACAGCAAGTTCTCCAATAATATCACATTTAAGAAGGCCAGTTTTGCGCCCAATTAGTCTTGATGGCTCGGGGGGTGAAAAAACTTTAATGAGGTTTTGTAACTGCATTTTCGAATGATCATCCGTTTGATAAGAAGGGTTCAGGAAATATGTAGATGAAGGGTAATCCAAATCTTTTGATAAATCCAGTTCACCAGAGCCACCTTTATTTGGCACCCCTAGATGCAACTGATCAATGTTTAAAACCTCAGATGAACTTTCATCTCGGTTGGAAGGTAAAAGTAGGTCCTTAATTAAATCTCTTTTAACTTTTTGAAAACTTGAACTCGTCTCCTCTTCTTTCTTTGACATTTTCTTCCTCATTTTTACAGGGCTAGTAGTTGCATTATTCAGATGACCAAAAGAACTTCTCTTTGTAGGACTTTTCATTGGCAAATGTTTACATGGAGATTTTAAAACCATTAAATTAGAATCAAAAGCATTACAGCATGACTTAGAACTGAGACATGGATTTGAATGATTTGTTTCAACCGATGCGGCATGAAAGGAAATATGGGTTGCATCAATCGGTTTACAGGGTTGTTCCCGATTAATACTAACAGGAGGCTCTATTACTAAATTTTTGCTAGCTGCATCGGAGATTAAAGTTTCATCCTTATATGATGAGGATGATGATGATGTTGAAAGATATTCACAGGATTCTAGACTTTGTATCTTTGGTGTGAGTGATAAACTAGCAGCAAAATCCAATTTATTTGAGGGTTTGTTATTTTCTGTTTCAACTTTATTTAACTCTACATCACACAATGTGTCAGGCAACGTCTTATTTGAAGAAGTATCACAGTTTGAAGGAACATTTTCAACACTGCTATCTTTCACATCTGTCTCCTTTGTATACACCAAGGGAGACAGTGGTCTTGATATTGAATTTGATGGAAAAGAAAATGTAGGAGATGATTTTGGAGAAGTAGGAGATGCACCTGATTCTGATGAACTTTCTTCAAGCGACATTTCCTGAAAACTAGCCTCCAAATCATCAGAAGCACTTGAGAGTGATCGCGAGGAACCTCTGCTTATGTTTCCTAACAGTATTCTCATCACAGATTTATCTTTATCAATGACAATTTTTTCATCATCAAACTTTGAATCTTGTTCCCTTTCTTCACAATCCCCAGCAGATATATTACTTTGATTCTGCTTTGGAAGAATATCATTGCCCTCTAAAAATTGGAATCGCAAAGCCAAATTCATGAGGCCAGGATCACTATGACGATATCTACGGCTCTTTATGGGAAAGCCTCTCCTCCTATGAATTGGTGATATATTACAGTCTGAAATAGACGGTTGCAATTCCAAAGGTTGAGCGAGAGATGAAGAGATACTTGATGCAGATGAGACAAGAGAAGTGGAAGGGGTTCCTCTTATACTTGATGGTGTTGAATGTAGACTTCCCTCAGAAAAACCACTGTCATTGCTTTGCAAACTTGGCATTTGCTTCATTGTTCCAATGTCATCTTTCTCAGCAATAGGTGTACTGCTGATAAAACCTGAAAAATGTTCAGGTTCAAAATCTTCTTGTTCAATCATCTTGAGCTCTTGTCCTTGCCCTGTGTCTCTGATATTGGTTACAGAACCTTTATATTTGATGTCTCTCCCATTTATGTCTGCTTCCATCTAGCGGAAAAAAATTGAAAATTAAAAAAATTAATGTCTTTTATCTTAACTCTTTGACCCCGGAATTAATTTTCGCGCTTGGACGGAATTGTTTCTGTATCTTAAAAAATACCCGTATTTAGCTCTCTGAGAGCTTGTGTTTACCCAAACCTATA
>JASKDV010214349.1:0-10143 GCA_032466395.1 Aegires albopunctatus | reverse complement strand
TATCTATTTCGTTTTGTTGTCTGACGAAGGGTCATACCCGAAACGTCACAGTTTTGTTTTGTTTCATTTTGCAGAGCCCACTACCCAATTTGTGTGCCTATATTTTACTTACCAGCTCTGCAGTGGCATCATTTTGTATTATACGAGTACATCGCGACTCATGTAGATTTTAATCTTCTTATTATGATAATAATAGGCGAGATGGCCGAGTGGATAGTGACATTGCACTGTAACCTGGGAATCCTGGGTTCGAGCCCCATTTCGGCATTCATTTATTTTTTTTATTTTTTTCCTTATGCGAGATAATTCACCTCGATGGCGCACCTGCGGCGCTGAACTGCCGCTGACGTTTGGTTCATCTCGGCCATTCCTCGGTATAGATCCTAAAGAACAAATTCCCCCAAGGGATGAACAGAAGGTGTTTTATCTTTGAAGTTGATTAGTCGTTATTGTTATCTATTCCGGTTAGTGTCAAAGTGATTAGATACCAAATTACAATCAACAACAGCAACAACAGCAACAACGGCAACATTAGAATATAAACTATAATATCGTCAACAACATGAATAACAACAACGATTACGACAACAAAAACAAAATAATAGATCTATATTATTATAACAATACATTTTTATATAAGAACAGCGACCAAACAACAACAACAACAAATGGTAGAAGAAAAAAAGTTTTAAAACAAACAACAACCCCAAACAACAATAACCAAAAACTAACAAAAAACAAACAACAAAAAAGCAAAAAAACAAAAACATCCCTTATCTGCAAACGGAAGGAAGTTTGAAAAGATAGCCAAGTCGAATGTATCCCACAGACGGAAGACGAACAGGAGCTGATACTAAGAGTTGGATGAGAAGGTGACGACTGATTTCTTTCTCTAGAACCAATCACTCACGGCCTTTTAGCTGTCTACGTTTGTTGTGTGTGTATGTGTGTGTAGGTATGTGTATGTGTGTTGGTTTCATTTGTTTACGCCTGTGTCTTAGTGTAGAGTGATATATACCAGTGTCCGTAATTATTGTCTAGACCTGATTTTGAAAACCAAATAGCTCTGAGCATTGCAAGGTAGCGATCATATTGACAAAATAATCTAAACTGCGTAAAGCTGCTATCGTAGTGGCAGGATTTAAACTTGCCATTCATGACCCCAAACGTCTGCTATTTTGTCTTGTCCGGTAGCTGGTAGGGTTCGTATGGGCCTACTGTTGTGTTATGTTGAAGGCCGGGTAGCTCAGTCGGTAGAGCGTTGGGTTGCTAAAGTGCGAGCCCCGGGCTCAAACCCCCAATCCCGGCAGATTTTTCTGGTGGCCTCCCTGTCGACCCTGCAGTAAATGCGTAGCTAGATCCCTTTAGATTAGGCGAAAGTAAAGTCGGCGTGGCAAGCAATGACAAACTACCACACAAAGCTGTATGCCTTAAAAATTGGGACTCTACTCCTTATTTCCTCTACGCTCAGTGATGAGTATGGGAAACTTCACTGTTATATCTATTTAGAAGTAGGCCTGATTTAGGTCTCCATCTGCCGTACTCTTATTTAAATCGCATCTGATGAAATCTGAAGATATGAAGTCTGATAATTTGTGGACTCGGCGCCCTTCACCGTGGTCGTAATGGCATACTGATCCAGTCCTATTCCTGGAATATATATTTTCACTCTTAATCCGTCATAGTAAACATTCATTGTCATTAACCTCCTTATCCTTAAGTTGCCAGGATAAATTTTTTATTGAATTCCAAGTCATCTCGGAGAGTAACAATAATCTAGCAGGTCCCATGAGTATAAAAATTAAGTTCCTCATATTCATCAATGAGCGTAGAGGAAAGCGGCAGTAGAATCCGGCATATGGCTTCGTGTGGTAGTTTGCCATTGCTTTCCACGTCGACTTTACTTTCGCCGGATCTAAAGAGATCTAGCTGTGTATTTACGCATGAAAAAGAACCCTTAGCCGTTTATGAAGCAGCTTGGGATCACCAAAAAAGGGAAAATGGGTACCTTCACTACAACTAATCCCTCACTACAGCAGCTGGTGTCTCTGTTTTTCGAGTCCAGTAAATGCCTTCTTGAAAATTTATAACCATACAATAACTTACTCTTATATCTGCACAATTGAACATTTGTATTTCTCTGCACACAACTAGATAATATCATAACGAAGACGGAGAATATTGGTCAATTTCATGTATAGATCATTACACCGGTGACTGCCAAGCGGACTCGAACGGCAAGAGAAAAAAGTGGAAGACCAAATGAGAGATGGACAATATCAGATGAATAAAAAGTTATGGAAAAGAGCAAGTCTTGAGAGAAATTCAGCCGACCTAACAAATGCGTATTATGCGCTACTCAGCCAAAGGGGGGAGGGGGATGGGGGGATGTATAGGCCTCCCTCGGTCAGATCTGACCATGGATGCAGCACGTTTCGCTTGCATGGGCAATGTATTTTCAGGGAGTGTGGTTGCCCAGGCGTACTTCCTTCCCCTCGGATCTTGACTTTTCCTGTTTACTCAGAGGAAAGACAGCGTCAATACATGTAGGAGAAGTTTGTAGAGTTGTTTCTCTCTCAATTCTACTATGGTCTGAATTGAATTTTGCCAGGACGATAAATTCGGAGATCCCATGTGCATTTGCGCATTTATAAGAACCTTCGGTGGTTGAAAGCCCAGAGAGGGGGGAGGGTAGATACGTAATTACGTAAGTATTTATTAACCAGCAAAGTTTATAATACAGCTATTCTTTTAGATAATGGTAAAGTGCAAATTTATATTGCGCTTTTCACCAACGAACCTTAGCCTCTTGGCGTTTTATAATAATGACTTTTCACATCTCCTGACCAATAGCAATATAGAACCTTTCCCAGAAAAAAGTCTGACTCATTGTGCCATATTAGTCGTGGCTTTATGATACAATAGCATTGTTACCAGAGGGAAGGAGGGAAGGACCAAGCCTTTCACGGGAGTACTATAGCCTCTAGTTGTTTACCTTTCCGTTTTAGCATCGGATGGCGTCGTTGACAGAGAAGAAAATCAGCACCGTTAACGGCAATTGCTGGAAGGGGATGGCTGTATTATTCCTCAAAACCTTTATAAAAATCAGTTATTTTGAGCTGTGGGGAAATCCATTTTTGATTTAAGTTTTTTTTACCGCCTAATTGTTAGGGCTATTGTGTATCGTAAGTGCGCAGTTGCTGAACTAAATTTTCCGCTAAATAAATCTGTCAAGAGAGGTTTCTGCCCAATTGCCTATTTTTACTGAAAATCTTTCTCTGCCATCATTAGCCAGCCTAGCCTCGCGGGAAAAGATAATGATTAATAAAGGCCTATAATCCCTATCTCTACTCAATACAGGTATACAGACAAGCCGATAACTCAGTGGTTAAGGCGCTCGCCTACCGAGCCAAATGTCACTGGTTCAAACCGTTGCACGGATTCAACGTAAGACCAAGCGGTAATCTAGCGGTAATCGAACTCAAAGCATTTTCATTGAAAGCCAAATTATACTAATGACTGAACCACGGCGCTAATTAATTAGCTAACTTTGCGTGGCGCGCTTTTCAAGAATTGATAAATTGATAGTGTGGGCTATCGTAGAGAGGCGTACTGAAAGTACTTCATATTAGTCAGAAATAATGATTTATTGAATTATTTCCCCATTATTTTTCCCCTCCAGAGTTCCAGTCCATCCTTGCCTTTCGTCAGCAACATGACCACCCAGGTGCCTTTGGTCGATCGGATATTTACCTGATATGCAGGTAAGTCATTTTGGTGGCAGGTGCCTTGTCTTTTGTAATTGGCAATTTTTTTATCCAGTCAGATATTAATCAACTTATACTTATATTATGCAGGTACGTATTGGTCGTATTTTGAAGGGTCAGAGGTTACTTTAAATACTGCTGGTTCTTAACATTTGGGTTGGTCAGCAATTTACGCTAAGCAATGTATTATAAAGGTATATTGTATATCATAGGCTTCGTGTCCACGGCGTCCATACATCTCTCTCTCTCTCTCTGCTATGGCGTATAATTCATAGACGTTGCCTCCCACACTGCCATACGAAACATATCTCTGTCTTGCGCTGTTCTGCCACACTCAGACATTAAGTCAATGACCAAAGAATGGTAGTTTGTGTTTTTTAATAGTTCTCATTAAGTGCAACTTAAATGTTCAAAATATTCTTTATGTTTTCATTACTTTCTTTAGCTTTCCGCGTATGGTTGCTTCTAATATTAAATTGCTCCACTAGCCTTGCACACAGCAGGCAGACTCCAACGGTCGGAACGATTTTCTGCCTCCGCTCTATGATCCAATCGGTGTCTCCTCCATGTATCTCCTTTTTCTGGCCAGGCTTGTCTGTATCATGGACGCCGTGAAGTGGAAACGAGGCCTTATTCATCGGTCATTCCTTGGTGGATCAGTATTAAAATTTTACAATATCGTTATTGAAAATGCCGAAACATTAAATAAAATTAAACTTCCTTCAAATTGACACGAGATGATAAGCGATGGCCTTGTGCTTAAAACGCCGTGAGCATTTGTATTATACGAGTAATATATAAAAGGCGAGTTTAAATATGATCTATTATTATTATTATTATTATTATTATTATTATTATTATTATTATTATTATTATCATTATTATTAACAATAATTGTAAACATACAGTGCATTATAGTATAACCCCAAGAGAGAAAGACAATTTTCATACAAAGGAAGAAACGAACACAATCTAGTGAAGCAAGAAAGAATTGAACCTGCAATCTCTGCGGGGCACCGAATCGCCTTGCCAAAGCAGTGAGATCGTTCCCAACCAATTTGTTATTTATAAAAAAACAAAAAACCATTGCCTCATACCCTTTATTCATATTATTCATATTATTCATATTATTCATATTATTCATATTATTATTATTATTATTATCATTATTATTATTGTTATTATTATTATTATTATTATTATTATTATTATTATTATTATTATTATTTTTACGCCTAAGGACCCCCCACTATTAATAGCTTTTCAACTGGTACAAGGCTTTGAAATTTACTAGATACACCTACACATAGTAAATTGGTTAATTTAGAAATTCCATAGCTGAATGAAAACGAATCATGACAGCATATGGCGAGTACGATACTGTAAGAGAATTATGTTGTCGTGACTTTTTTGTTGTTGATTTTTTTTTCTTTCTAGAAATGTTAGCGTATGAATCAGATTGACCTCTCGGCACCCTTACCTGTTAATCTTTTTACTTTTCTGTAATAAATTGAAGAAAATCAACAATTGTTATTAAAAGAATTGCTCCATTCAGGACTCACCTTCGGGTCGGGCCCAAAAGGGGGTATTCAAACTCCCCCCCCCCCCCCACGCACACACACACACCATGTTTAATGGAAATTCGGCCATACCCTTAACCCCTCGACCGTAGAGCGATTATCTGTTTTATACTTAGGCTGATGATAAGGGGAGGGGGGGGATCTTGTAACTTGAGAGGTGAGAGAAAAGTAGTTTACGTGGTAACCGAGATGCACGTACTTTTAAAAAACTCACTTGCGCGTACGTGTATGTCGGAGGGTGCGTGATGGAGCCGTGGTGGTGGTGGGGAAAAAGGGGGGGGGGAGGGGGGAATACGAGCATTGAAATTAGATATATTTCGGTAGATACCAGAAAACATGGAAAATGCATGTTATGCATCGTTATCGTCCTTTGATGCTGACAAGCAACATGAAATGATGTAACTTATACAAGTTTTACGCTTCATAAAGCGTCATAGTGTTGGGAAATCGCCCCCCGAGTTACGGAATATTGGATCATAAAAAGGTTAGAGATAAATTTATTTTCTATTTAAAAAGCAGACGCGTCTGGCATTTTAGGGAGACACCGGCAAAAACTTATTGAGAAAAGGTTTAATTTATGGATACTAAATTACAATATGACAGCGCTATGAATTATCTAGCGCTAATCTGGGTAGAAGTTTCATATTTTGAATTCTATAGAGCGTTTTAAATAGTATCATTCTAAGTAGAGGATCTGCCGGAAATAACGTCATAATCAGGGTTTAGCGCTAGGGGTTTGGCGTTACCTGTTCACATTAATGGAAAGTAATAAACTAGACCTTTTGCTGTATTCAAAAACAGTTTGAAAGTCGTTTCACCTGGAATAAAATCTAGCAACCCATTAAAAATTTGAGATTTTTTTTTTTAAGGTGTGCCTCGAAATGCATTTTCAATTCAGTTTCATTTTACGCTGGTCTGCGTATAGTATTACTACAGTCTGAAAACATGCCTCAGTCCTTTCCCTGTCTTTCTCCGCGAAAGCTATTATATGAATGACACACATTATAAAATTATGCAGTATGATCATATAAATTATATTATGTAATACGTGTTTATTCTATTCTCACAAATATTGATGGCGTAACACGAATATTTTGTAACCTTCTTTAAGCTTAGCTACTATTATACTAGACTCGTGACCAAATCCTTCTTTAAGCTTAGCTGCTATTATACTAGACTCATGACCAAATCCATCTTTAAGCTTAGCTACTATTATACTAGACTCGTGACCAAATCCATCTTTAAGCTTAGCTACTATTATACTAGACTCATGACCAAATCCATCTTTAAGCTTAGCTACTATTATACTAGACTCATGAAAAAATTCTTCTTTAAGCTTAGCTACTATTATACTAGACTCATGAACAAATCCATCTTTAAGTTTAGCTGCTATTATACTAGACTCATGAACAAATCCATCTTTAAGCTTAGCTGCTATTATACTAGACTCATGAACAAATCCATCTTTAAGCTTAGCTGCTATTATACTAGACTCATGACCAAATCCTTCTTTAAGCTTAGCTACTATTATACTAGACTCATGACCAAATCCTTCTCTAAGCTTAGCTGCTATTATACTAGACTCGTGACCAAATTATTCTTTAAGCTTAGCTGCTATACTAGACTTTGACTAATTCTTTCATTGAACTGAGCTGCTATACTAGACTCGTGACCAAATCCTTCATCAAACTGAGCTGCTATACTAGACTTTGACCAATTCCCTCATTGGAGCTGCTATACTAGACTTTCACCAATTCCTTCATTGAACTGAGATGCTATACTAGACTTTCACCAAATCTTTCATTGAACTGAGCTGCTATACTAGACTTTCACCAAATCTTTTATTGAACTGAGCTGCTATACTAGACTCGTGACCAAATCCTTCATTTAAAACTGAGCTGCTATACTAGACTCGTGATTAAATCCTTCATTGAAAACTGAGCTGCTCTTTTTTTTTTAATCGGATTTGTATTATAAGTAACAACTGTTCCTGAACTAAATAATGTCATTATATTTGGACCAATGTAATGAAGAATGTTTTTTTTTCTTTTTCCAAGCATGTACATGTAGATCAGCATTGGTCTTATTGTGTAAGAAACACATTGTTATGTACATGTAGCTTAGTTGGTAAAACGTCTCGCTACTAAAGAGTAAGCATCGGGTTCAATTAGCTTGTTACAAAAGATTTATCTCATAACTTCCCTTTTGAGCCAGCAGTGAATGATTAACTAGATCTTTGAGATTCGACAAAAAATAAAGTCAGCGTCGTAAGCAATGGCTTTTTACTCCAAATTTCTCTGTGCTCAGCAATGAGTATGAAATTATTTTAACTCCCTACCAACTGAAATTCCAGACCCACCCTAAAGATTACCCAAACAACTTTACTCTTATGTATCAAAAGTTTTGCTTTCTGCTTTCTTTTCCCCAGACTGAAACCCGTGACCCTTGACCTAAAGCCATGCACCGCAGAGATCGAAGCCGTGCGATGGATTTCAGCCCAGCAACTTCTACGTGAGCCCGACACATCACAGATGACGCAGACAATGGTCCATCTGATAATGAAAGGCCTACGTCACGGTTTTGACACAGTGGACATAGACAGTCACGAAATCATGTCTCTTTACAAGAAAATCAAAATGTTTCATAGACCGTTAGGGCACAACTAATATTAGTAGTAGTAATAATAACAAGAACCTTTTTAATTGAAAATACCAAGGACTACGTCACCAAGTAGACTCAAAATGCTCGTTGGGAGTTGGTTTCAGTTTCAAGACTGTGCTAATTCTTATACCACCAGTCAGCAGGAATACACGGTGGAATCAAATCCAGCCATAAGCAACTTTACTCATAATTACACGTTATTGGTGATGTGTTATCGCGAGTCCCCACCAGAACAAGATTCGTCGAATGCTACGAAAGATCCAATCACAGTGTGCAATTTTCACAGACTAGAAAATATGTGGTTAATTCGTTGGTAGAACGAATATTGTTCTGGTGTGGACGAACCATTGAGTAAGAAACTTTGAATTGTTTATACCACTTGACTCCGGTCAAAACGGGTTCTTGGTTGTTAAGACGGCATTGTCTTCATCCAAAAATTGTATCAGCGCCTTAATGGTTACTAGCTTTGTCCGATATGTTCTGCGTTTCTGTAAGCCAAGGGAAATGAACAACATAAAGATCTCGGCAGTTGGCGTAATATATTGTTATGCTGAAATTTAACTTATTTTATTAAAAGTCTTTTCTATGTGAGCTGAAAATGTGGAATAATGTATTAGAACATTTCAATAATCGCTTCTTAATGAAGATCTCTAAACAAAAGGATAACATAAATTAATGTAGCCTATATACTTTATCGATTATAAAGTATTGAATTTCTTGAATCGATTTGATTTTGTTAGTGTTAATAGTTTTGTTGATGTTCATTGCATTTTATTTTTTTTTTGGGCAAAAGATATTGCGGACCACCATGATGGATTGTTATTGAATCAATATCGATAGTATCGAAAGTCGCGATATTTTGAGGTACTCAAGTTAGCCTAGAGCAGAAACAGGAATCAAAAGACTCATTACTTAACAGAACAACGATCCCTCAAAACCCATACCTTCGAGATCAAGAAGGAGAAGTGGCAGTCATAGTATTATGTATACATGTATAGCTTGTATATGTATGGCGACCAATCTCTAAGTCAATTCAAGTCATTCGATTCGGATGTATAAATGTGTATCGATTCTATGCAACGAAGGAAAGACACAAAAATTCGGAAATCCGCATAGGAATCGGAGTTTAAATAGGTATGGACTCGTATTATTAGTTTTATTTGGTTCTTAGATGTAGCGCGCTGGCTGGGCTTGCTAGCCTTGGATTCGAAGTTCAAGGTCTTGCAGATTTGTTTCGTGGCTTCCCATCTTCGACCCGGCAGTAAATCATTAAATGGGTAGTAGTTAGATCTTTATTTATGTTCTAGATCTCTTTAGATCAGACAAAAGTAAAGTTGTCTTGGAAAGCAATGGCTAACTACCACACAACAAAGCCGTATGCCTTGTGAGATTGGGATTCAACTCCCAATTTCCTTTACGCTCAGCAATGAATGTGAAAAACCTTTCTTACTTTACTTTAGGATAAATGTACCAATATACATGTTCTATGTATGACCACAATCATACTGGCACAACGATAAAGCTTTTGTCTGGAAACACATCCACTACTCTGCTGTTTGAATCCAAAACATAGAATATTATCTATTTATCTATACATAATATAAAAGAGAGTGTTTATCTGTCTGTGTCACGCCTACAGGCTAGACCAGAGACATCTCAGTCATGGAACTTTAACTGAACATACAAATCCTCCCGATTGTTTGCAAGACGGAGTATTTTTTTAAATAAAGTCTTTTGTTGACTAATGAAGAATGATTTTATTTCCATAATTCCGCTGAAGGAAGAGCCATTACCAAATATTTAGTCCTAGGCTGTTCCTTTTAACACCGTCCAATTTACGTGTTCATTGGTCCCTTTATATTTTTGCACAATTCTCGAGACGCCGCACATGGAGTATTGTGAGCTCTTGCTCACCATAAACCGTTCTAGATGTACTGGTATAGGCCTAGATCTATCCTATTATTTGTACTTCGGTTTTACATATTGTCTAAAAGTCAATGTTTGCTCTAACTGCTGAGAGAGAGAGAGAGAGAGAGAGAGAGAGAGAGAGAGGCGGGGAAGAGGTGGGGGAGATAGATAGAAAGTTAGAAACAGAAGCAAAGTTAGAGAAAGAAAGAGAGAAAAGGGGACATACA
>JASKDV010214348.1:0-19249 GCA_032466395.1 Aegires albopunctatus | reverse complement strand
ATTTATTTTTTTTTTGTTAGTTACTTCTTGTTGTTACACTTGTTGTAACTTTCTAATTTTTATAGGTTGAAATAAATGTTTGTAGCTAAGAAAAGAAATTTTCTAACTCAGTTTCAGTTTCACAACACATTACAACTTCATTTAAATTCAGAGTCATTTGATCATTTTACAATGTGAGAATCAAAAAATCATTTTGCTTCTCACAGAATTTGATAATAATGCCACTAAAACAATCTTGGAAAGAATAGATCAATATAATGCAGTTTTGAAAACATGTCAAGAATCCTCTTCCGGTGCTGACCGTAGACGAATTCCAAAGATAGAGAGTGGAATCCGGGTGAGTTTTGATGATTTTAATTATTCAAGGTTTTTAATACTAAATATAATATAATTATATTCTCTAGCTTTGTATTAAAGGTTATTGTAATTTTGATGATGACGATTATTATCATTATTATTATTATTATCATGAAAGGGCAGCCCCTTGGTCAGTAAGTTTTTACTTTGTAGTTAACACCTTACTATTCCCGCTTACTATTATTATGGATCTCCCATTCTTCAAAAAGCACAACGATAGAAAAAAAAAGACAAAAACAAAAGTTTATGGAACGCGGATGATGCAGACAATTAATTTTTAAATCAACGAATAGAGAGTGCAATGCATACATTTCTCACATGAAAGTCTCTCGGATTCTGAACGTGATTCTAATCGTAATTGTTTTTGACTTTCTCAACAACAATAAAGCCTTACATAAACAATCTGGCTGGGCCATGCGTTAAATAATGTTATTTTATGTATGTATGCCAAATTTGGTGTCTCAAGGTGCTGTAGTCTTTCTTGAATGTGTCAATGTAATTTCAGCCTCATTATTATTAAAATATTGCTATTGTTATTATTATTATTATTATTATTATTATTATTATTATTATTATTATTATTATTATTATCATCATTATGATACTTCCTTGTATTTTTTAGACTCTAGAATTTTTGTTGACAAGAGCAAAAGCCAATCGTCCTGTGTGGCGTAAAGACATTCCTGGTGAATTTGAATATTGCTCAAGAAATGCAGGTTTGTGGGTTGTTGTTTTTTTTTCAACTCAATGTTAAATGCTTTTTTTTAAATAAGTGACTGCAAAGCTTATGATAGAATTTTGCTGAAAGAGAAAGCCTGCATGTTATTAACTTGATTTTTGACATAACCTTAGCATTAAATGACAATAAAATGATCCTGCAACAGAAATTTTTTCAGGGGTATATTTATGGCTGACCTTGTTAAATCAAACATAACAGTAAATTTGGTGTCGTCTTTTTCCCCTTACATTAGATATGTCTAGTCCAGAGAAAATCAACAAAGCCAAGGCAAACCTTCAGCTCCAGTCCTTGATTACCCGTGTCTCAAAAGTCAAGTGTCAAAGGCTAGAGCAACAAAATGTAGCCAAGGAATTAGACCAGGTATGCTAATGTTTTTTTTAGTTTTTTCTTAACGATCAATGCCAACAGGCGTTAATGAAATTATGATAACCATTACTGAAGTATTCACTGTAGTCTAATGACGTGATATCACATCACGAGCAGTGCACCGTCTGCAGTCTAATGACCATCATTGCAATATTGCTAAAATGTGTGGTCAAATCTAACCCAACTTTACAATAAAAAAAATTTGGTAACTCTTCTAGACCAAAGATATGAATTGCCTTTTCTTACTTACGATTTCAATCTGATGAATTGATCGAACACGTATTGATTGATGGTTCAGATGTTAAACCACCTTGTTATGAATTAGTAGATGATGAAATGGATCAAGTTTACGCCTATTTACAAAGCCTTTTTTCTTCTTTTTCACATTTTTGTGGTGATTTAGTTGTATCAAAAATAAAATAAAAACATGTTCCATCTAAAATATATTTCTAATGTTGTTTTGTACTGGAACCAACTTAATTTTATGAGTAAAATTGAATGTCATGGAAAATAGACTGTGGTGAATGGAAGTGGCTCAGTAAGATAGGCTTCAGTGAGTTGATTGGAACATGATAGCACCATTTAATTTAAATTGTTCCAATGTATGTCATGTCATTATGTGATAGATTTACACAAATTGTCTTATTTATTATATGCCCATGCAAATCACTTGCTTCCAAACATTTAAAAACGATCAAATGATTACATGTGTCATGTGTAATATTTGCACAGACCATCTAGCATCGTTGCATTGATTTTTAATGCTGACCATTTATTCAAATGGTATCATTCCAATCAATCAGTTGGCTTTGGCTCGCTATCCATAAATTTTGTACAAGTCTTTGAGATTAGGAAAGAATGTGAATATGTAAACATGAACACTATTCATTTGGCAACCTCATCTTGTTATATGTATGTATTTGCCAATTTTAAAAATACTATTTGTATCTTTTATATGACAGAAATTGAAAAGCCTTGGCCAGTCACTGTCTTCTTCCTCAAGCCCACAAAAGTTTGATATTCAAAGCCTAGTACATCAAGTCGAAGCCTTAGAAATGATGGCAGGTATAACTTGCTTGATTTTTAAGCTGTTTTGCGAATGTCAATAGCAAGTGGAGGTGGAGAATCACATGGCTTGTTTCAAAAATTGGTAGAATGGCATTGTACGTGAGATGTTTAAGGATTGAATGAATATAGAAATCAGTTTATAGAAAGCAACTTGAACAGGCTTATAGCTTAATAATGATGTTTAAATTTGTTTTAACCTGTGTGAACCTATAATGTTCATTATTATTGTTTTTATTTATTTACATCTTTTCCAAACTTAAATAAAGACTATTGTTTCCCTGATTTGCTTTTGATAATAATTTTAACTCTATCACTGATATTTAGACCTTGTCAAGAAAGATGAAGAGGGAGAGGCCTCAAATAGATCAGCATCAACTCAGAGCACTGCAGGAGATTTAGCTCTTGTTGAAGCTCGCATTGAGGAATACAAATCAGCAGCTGTAAAAGCTAAGAAAGAAGGGCGTCTCAATAGTGCCATCAAACATTTGAAAATTGTCAAGGTGATAATGCAGCACGGTTTTTAGCTTTTGCATTTTATGTATTTTTTAATTTATGTGAGGAGGAGGAAAATAACGTTTGCACTTCAATTTTCATATTTAATCTTCTCTTTTCAACATTATGTTGTAGAGCCTTTGTAGCACTGCTGTGTTTCAATTTTGCTGTGATTCACGGGTAGAAAATTATTGATATCTGTATAGTGACATTATGAGCAGGGCTTTGTTAAATTGTAAATTATCATTATAAATATATTGCTTCATTTTTATTGTGTTGATAAATAAATTGGAAAGGAAAAAAAAAATCAAATCAAGTCTTAATTGTAACAAGAACAATAACAAAATAATATTTCCATTCCAAAGGGTCTTGTGCCCATGAAAGAGACACTTGAAAAAGGAGGCAGTGTTGATATAACATTGGTAAGGATTTATCGACAGCTTTTAAACTGCAACAATGTTTTATATCTTTATTTCTAAGTTGAATTGAAATTTTATTCAGATTCTCATAAATGTGAAACGTTAATTATCTATTTAAGTAAGAATAAGTACTATCAAAGGCATTGTAATTATTATGTTAGCATTCCTATCGTAGGATGCAATTTTTGAGTCCACCTATGTCCACTTTGTTAACACATTGTTCACTAATTTTGTGCAATATATGTAAAAATATTTTAAAAGAACCTAGCAATTCACAAAATTCTTTCTCAAATTAAGTGTTCACTTGTTGGAAGCACAATTTGGTGTTTGCATTAGATATTATTTTGAATAACATAGTTCTCTTTTCTTTCTTTTTCCTGTGATGATTTTTAAAAAATATTTCAATAAAGATCTAATGATCTTCTTTTGAAAAAAGAGAATTTGAATCAGCCATTTTCAAGATTTATTCAAAACATTGATAATTGAATAATTTCTTGGTTTTTAGAGATAATCGCCTAAATCAATCTATTTTTGTTTTCCTTTTCTCTCATGTGATCAAAGAATAAGTTAATGTCTTTCCAAAATTGACACCTCCATCATTTATTCTCATAAGGTTCCACCTCCACCGAAACCTGATACACCTACCTCGGAGACACCACCACCCTTACCAAAACCTTCAGAATCAGGCCAAGCTGTCAGTGCCCATGCTCAAGTGACTGATATGAACACAAAGCCAACTGTTGTAGAATCGGACAAAAGCAAACTAGCCCGGACCTTAGCCTCATACCTTGAGTTAGACAATGAAGCTTTGACTCCAATCTCTACATCTTCATCCTCTTTTGATTCTGATTCCATTCCAAGTCCCCAAGCAGAATCTGGTTTTGTACAAGCTTCAGAACAACATGCAGCTTCAACTGCTACTTCTCCCTCTGCAACAAGTCACGGGCAGCCTGAGAGCAAATCTGCAACAGAGCCTATTTCCAATAAAGTTAATTTAAAAACAATTGGACTCTTGAGCTGTGATAATCACCCAATCACAGAAAATAACACCACCTCACTCAATTCAAGTCAGGTAGATACAACAGATACAAGGGAAACAATACTTTCCAAAGAGTTCGACAAGAGTGGAGCCCAGACATCCAGTCCAAGCAGAACTCTACAGGGAAATGGGAATTATTTGCCAGACTCAAAGGACATTGGTAATGATGGTAAAAGTGGGACAAAGATTTGGTCAGAAAATAAAGACGCTGGTATTGACCAAATCTCTGAGGTAAAAGCTACCAAAGATATGGTGCCATTAAAAACAAATGTCAAGAGCAGTTCCCAACAGGAATCTAATTCAGGCAAACATTTAGATTCCATAGGTTTCTTGTCTTGCCAGGATGTGCCTTCATTCTCAAGTGTCTTTGGCCATGATCAAAATGTGAATACCCCAAAAGCAAGCCATCCTTCTGATTCTGATTTTAAAATTGATCAAAGCAGTAAATCATCCCCCGTAAGACTTTCATCAGATATAGCAGAAGCCTCTTTGATATCTCAGCTTAATTCAAGAACAGAATTCTCAACATCTAACAATTCTGACCAGAACATGGAAAAAAGTATTCCTCAGAATGACTCAATGCAAAGCATTGGAACAGGATTTAACCAATCTCATCTCAACACAAAATTATCTGAAGATGAGAGGCAACTTGATCAGAATCAAGTGGCTAATCCAGCATTTGTAGCAAAAAATGCTGCAAGAGAAGAATCACCTTTGAATCAGTCTACCAGTCTACAAAATAATACATCGATCAATATTCCCCCATTTGACTCTAATCAAAATAACAATGATCAATCCATTCAGCCAGAGATTGTTATGGAAATGAACAAAGATAATTCAGTTTTTAATGAAACTGCACAACCAGTTCAATTCAAGAATGAGGGTGTTTTCACCTCAGGCACCACAGAAAGTATGAGCAGTGAAAATACAGTCATTTCTTCTCATTCCTTTTCTTATGGGAGAAACACAGGAGATATAAATGAGATGAAAAATGTACCAGATGGGGGGGTTTCCAATAATGATGCACAAGAATTTGAAGAATTAATGAAATCTATGGTTTCATCTCCAACAACTGGAAGGGGAACACACACTACTCTCAATTCCAATAACCAATGCCTTGATCAAGGTTCTCCAATAAGAAATGTGAAGTATAATCAGGAGACCATCGGTCAAAGTCAAAAGGAAATTCTCACCACATTTTCATCTCTTCCACCACAGACAAATGAGAAGTCACAATCTTCTACTTTCAATACATCAGTGTCTAGCGTTCACTCATTATCTACAAGCATGCCCATCTCACCATTCAGTCAAGGTAGTTCTGATTTTGGAGGGAAAATGGTAAATGACAACGTAATCACAGCTCCTTCAGCTCTGAATCAGTTTACTGCCAGCCAGCATACTACAGACCCAAGAACAATATTGTCTCCCTCTAAATCCTTAACATTGAACCCTTCAAATGTTTCTTCAACATTGATAGCTGAGCAAACAAATTTGCATCTTGGTCCTTTCGCTGAAAGAAACGGCGGACTTATCCCTACCAGCAATATGAATTCAAATAGGTATGGTATGATATATTTCATTATCTGTTTTTTATCCCACTAGCCAAACAAGTGAAATTTGTAATATATTAGTATAGCATTTGGGAGTAATGGTGGTAGTAGTATGATGATGGTGATAATAATAGTAATATAAGTAGTAATAATAATGAAAATAGTAGTATTAGTAAAGATACCTACTCTCACCCCTTTTCAATTTGTTCTCATTTTATAAAGTACTTTGGAAAATGTTCTTGATTTCTCATCATTGTTCCTATCACACCAGTTTTCAGTTCATTCTATGCATATTCTGCTAAGGCAGCTGAATTGTAATACCTGCCCATCACCAATGCATGCGATTTTTGATCCAGTCCACACGATTTCACAAAGTGAACCACTATATTGCCGACTGCACCTATTTCTTGCTGAACAAGTTCTCCTCTACCTGTATAAATGTTGACATTGAAAACATAGCTTATTTCTGCATCACATACTAGAAAAGACTTGATACCACATTTTGTAGGTTTGTCTTTTATGTATTGCTTGATCGCTGAGCAATTCTTTGTCAGTATCATTCCCTCATCCAAACTCAAATGTTTATGCATCTGTTGAAATTTGATTAGGAAATTGTCTTGCATTGGTCTTACTTTATAAATCCTATCAGTGTGATCAATACTTCCATTCCATCTGACCAAATTGTGATGAAGTGATGTCGAGGAGAAAGTGATCTCGAGTCGTGATTTTGCAGAAGTAAACCCAAGATAATCTTTGCCTTCACTTTCTCAATAATCGCTTAGCTTTGGGAGGATGCAGTAAATTCTTATTCTCTGAATGCCTTCATCTCTGTAACTATCTTTATCAAAGGATTTGGCATAGTAGGAATTTGGTTTAGCTCTACAAACCTGTTCAGAACGAAGATTAGACTTTTTGTCACATTGGCCCAAAATTCATCATTTGCAAGAAATGAAAGAATGTCTAATGGGGTGCTATCCCCTGTAATTTCTTCTGGCAAATTCACTAGGCCTTGTTCCTCATTATTTGGATGGAAATCAAGGCTGATTCCTCTACAAAATTATGAGTCCATTGTGCATCCTCATCAACACCAGCAGCTATAGGACCACACCCTCTACTTCCATCCCTCAGTGTAGATGTATCTAAATCACCATCTAGATCTAGATCTAGAGAATTCTCATCACTAGAATTTCTACGTCAAATCTCTTTCTTCATTACTAGAATAGATCATAAATCACCTTCATCACAGAAAGTTTCTATCTCTTGTTGGTAATTCACATCATTTTCTGACTATATATTCCCATTCCTGGTTTATCAGAAACCAGCAGAAAGGATGTTTAGAAAATTCTTGGTTAACCGGGAATTTGGTTCAGGTGAGTTAAACAAAATCAATAGGGATTTCAAGCTACAATGAATCAATATATTAAGATCATAACACTATCATGTTATATTTTTTTTCTTTTTTACAGCTCACCTTTCACATGTTTGGAAACTTTGAAATATGACATTTTGATTGCAAAAGCAAAGGTAATTTACACAGTTTGATATAAAGAAATGTGAATCCATTCACACTTGCTCAGTGCAGATACTGAATACATATTATTCAACTGAAAACGATCAGAGAAATATAATAATGGAATCATATAATTAGACGAAGGAGAATCCGACGAGTCAAATGGCGTGGCTCCAATTGAACACCATCAATACTACTAAGGCAAGTTAGTTACAATTAGTAAGATCAACTATTGCCACAAAAATAGACGAAAGAGAATCTGCACGAGCAAAAGTTGAGCGGCCCCAATAAGAATAATGTTAATTGCCATTACTGCTTAGGCAATTTAGCAAGATCAATTGGTCCACATCCGGTCTCTCACCAAGCCAAAGGCAAAGAGAGCTTTCAGTCACGGGATCATATTTTAGTTAAGTGTATATTTCATTGAATGGAATTCAATAATAAACATTGATTTATTGTTTTTATTTGTCTTTCAATGTATCATTGAAATAATGACTTATATGTTAGACTTGGTGATCAATATATTATAGATCACTTGCATCATGTTGCAGAAATTAGACAAAAATAGTTTCAAAATCTTATATTTTTTTACAGAACTCAGAAGAGAGCGTGCAAGAGGCTGAAAAACTTGAAACGGAGATGGAGGCTATCAAAGTTAAATTAAAAAGTGGGAGACGGAAAGTTTGGGAAGGTAAACAATTGACTATAGCAATGTAGTTATAATGTTTTCACAGTGAACAGGCACAAAGTAGCTTTGTCTATCAAATGCAATACCACATTCCCATATTATAGTTGTTTATAGTTGTTTATGAAAACTTGGTTTCGCTCTGAATCATCTTAGTCATAGATAGGAAAGCTGGATTTTTAATGCTGAGGGAGTTGAATGGAAATTTTTGTCCCTTTAGCACAATTGAACACATTTATGATATAAATCAGGCAGACAAATATTGAGATAGCAGATACAGACGTTATTCCGCTTTAATACAAGCATTTTTGTTTTTTATTCAAAAGTGAAACACATAAGAAAGATTATACAATACAGTAATTTAAAATTGATGATATCAATGAATCATGTTATTGTTCTATTAGAATTCCTTTCATTGAATCCGCAAATAATCCATGAAATTTAATTTTAAAGTAATGGATTTGTGTTGAGATTTTTCTTTCAGTTACTCTAGGTCTAAGGAGTCTTCAATAAATAAAGATCAATACAAATTATGTCATTATAAATTATCTGTTTTTAAACTTTAGAATAAATTTTCTCTGTTTTTACTTAAACTTAAAAGGTTTTTCTTAGATTGAGAATTTGTTTAATTTTCTCATTCAAGAATACAAAAATCGTGTTGAATACGAATTGCAAGTTTTGAATATTGGAGTGAAACGGTGTGGAGAAACTCAAAACTGGGAAGAGTATAAATATTTGAACAGTAAAAGGATGCTCAATGAAAGAGAGGTAAGTACCAGATGACCCCAAAAACATAAACCCAAAGGAATGTCTATATCTTGGTAAGCAATGCACAGATCCACACCAAGCTTGAACAGTGTTGGTAAAAAAAAAGCAACAAAACCACTCAAAGAAAATGTGCAAATTGTTTGCCAAACATTTTTTATAATTTAAAATAAGTTCCCTTTATTATTCCTAAGGGGACTTTTTTTCTTGTGGGTCCATTCCATGAAAATATCCTAGGAGTCCGCCAAAGTGCAGCACCCAAATATGGCAATAGGGGTAAATTATTTTATCAAAGAAAAAAATACAAAAACGGATGACGAAAGATTTTGGAGAACTAACATTCGATGCCTTGAATATTCTTTTTAGTGGCACAGTGGCATAACGGTTAAGCCGTTGGACTCGCATGCGAAAGGTCCCGAGTTCGGATCTCATTGGAGACACCGTGTTTAACTCATGGGCAAGGTTATTTACACGAATTGCCTACGTTAGCTGCACTGTTCTTACGGCTGACGCTCGGTGACAAATTTTCCTTCGGGGATGAATAAGTGATTTTTTTTTTTTTTTTTTAAATTTTTATGCTCTAGATAAAGGTGAGGAAAATGGTTGATTTCAACAAGAGAAGAAATCAATGATTTTAGCAAGATGGTGCTGTATCTCACTCTGCTGAGATTGCCCTATACTTGATTAATGACTACTCTTGTCATCAGTAGAACTAGTTGCATCAAACACCAGTAGGCGCCTCACAGCTCTGATCCAAATTCAGTGGATTTTTGTCCAAAGGCTATCAGAAAGATATGGCTTGCAACAAGATATTTTAAGTCTCCAGATGTGAGAGCAATCACCAGAAACGAAAGGGAGGTTCCAGATTAACAGCGTCAGTATGTTATCACATAATTTGTGAAACACGCTCAAATGCGCATTAAAATATGTATTGAGCGACATTTTTATCATGTTCTGTAACCACTGATGTTGTGTTCGATTTTTATGTAACATATTATGTCATTTAAAATCCAGATTAATTTTTGTTGAAATATTTCATTGATAAGAATTTGATTAAAGATAATTTTCAGATGCAATGTTTTTTTGGCTCACTATAGAAACTCTGGAAGAATAATGTTTCTCAAATTATTTGCGATATTAAGCTTTGTTAATTTTTCAAAAGGTCTAAATTTTCTTTTCTGTTTTTATTTTTTAAGATTTTCCTTTCCTTTTTTTTTTTCCAGTTGGCACTCTTGAATCAGAGAATTTGTGAAATTCAAGACTAATGTGAAGTGACAAGCAAAGCTCCTTGATCATTTTTGTTAAACAAGAATCATAATCACAACGAATCGTTTGAAGACTATGTACCACTCCTTCTAATCCTTAAAAATGGCAGATAATTTGTCCTGTAATCTTGCGAGGCAATTAAGTCTTACATCTGTAAATTTAGATTAAAATTATATTGTATTAATTCTATCACAGCACAAGAAAAATTTCAACCTATCTTTGATCTCTCTTATCCAAGTCTTTCATGCAATGCATACCATGTTCTTTGTTATGAAGATGAAGTCTAATATTATATATATTTATATTATATGGAGTATACATTCAAAGCATTTTCTCATTATTATTTTTTTTTAATGTTTTTATTTCTGTCACCTTTATAGAATTTCAATTAATTCTACACTTTATCTTATAGCTGGTGCAACTGCTTTACACAATCTTAGTTTTTGGTAGTTGATATTACTAAGCCTGTAGTTCCTCTTTTCTTCTTGCATTCATTTCTTGCATTGTGGGTATTTCTTTTTTCCAGTTAATATAGTGCGTTGTGCAGTAGGCTCAAGGCTGTTCAATTTATAAATCATAAACTACAAATTTACAAGTTATAAAGAAAAGTGAACTTAGTTTTTTTTTTGGTGAATTTTATTCTTTTTTATTTTTTTTATTGGTTATATATAATTTTTATGTGTGTGTGTGTAACACTCAGTGACATAACCAGACTCACTTTGGTGGCTGATCTCACTCCCGTGGCTGATTTTAATTTTGTTTGTCCAAAATGAGAAACAAAAGGTAAGCTAATTTCACAAAAGTATGCAACGATAGCTCCATTTTGATAGTCATGAATAATGTCAGTAATTCAAGCTTTGATACACATTTTTTTTATGAATTCTAGGTATAAATGTAACCTACATCTTTATTGATAATTTGAAATGAACAAAGCTTAAGGGAAAAACAAACACAAAACAACAAAAACATCAGCAATAACAAAAATTATAATGACCTTTCAGCCTCATTCATTATTCATACTAGTACCAGCTTCATATGGAAATCCTTGCGTTAGGTCATGTTTAGTCAGCAACTGTAACTTGTGACCCATGTAGAGTAGTCTTTGGCATTGCAGACTGAAACCATGCAGCTCCCTGTATCCGTCGACTTTTGATAATCACAGGTGTTCTAGCTCAGAGGACAGGCTATGCCCTGAAATTTGCCAAATCCCCAATCACTGGCTTACATCCCTGAGAGAAGCTCAGCATGTCTTCAATGGACAATTCCCATAAATTGATGACCATTTCTGTAAAAGATACTTCAGGCATTTAAGGGATCCATTGTTCCAGAGTAAATAGACCTCTATAAGTTGAGGTTCATTGAATCTCATGTTTCAGGTGGCTTTCTTTATATTTGTATATATCATTGTAGAAGTTATTATATCGATTTCTTCACTGTCATTTCCCATGTTTTTGCCATTTTTACAATCTTCCGTAACACCAAGGTCAATATGGGCAATATTCAACCAGTTCGTCATTTCCTTTTCTCATTATGGATCTGTTTCTGTTTCTTTCTTTCTTCAAGAAGAAATCCATAATTGGTACAAGTACAACACTCAACATCAACATCTTGGTTCGCTGTGGTGGACGAATTTTTGCTCCTTGAAACAAAAATCTCTTATATCTATATATAGCTCTCTATCATGAGAGTACATACGAGTGCATTTTCCCCTTTTCTATTTTAGGTAAACAACCTAGCCTATTTGATGTGCGAATCCAAATCAGCCATGGGATTGAGTTGGGTAACGGGAGTGAGTCAGTGGGTATATATATATATGTGTGTGTGTGTATATATATATATATATATATATATATATATTGAAATCGTCGGTGTCGCGAGTAGTATGCGTAAGTCCAAAATTTTAGAATTGGACTTAAGTGATATTTAGGTATATCGACAAAAATTACAGTGCTCAATCAATTGGAGCTCTATATTTATAAAATGATAAAGGATTTACAGCTACAATGTTTCTTCTATTGTAGAATCTTCAGGCGGTCTCTTAGTCACTAAGATATATATATATGTTGTTTTTGAGAGATCGGATGGTGATTTATACAGAATGTTGATTTGTTGATATAATTATTATTATGTTGGGTTTTTTTCCATGTTTTTGTTGTTGTTTTATTTTCAAGGGAAAAGGAACCTTGGTCTTTCAGACATTTGTATTTAGAAATTCAATTTGAAGTTGTTATTGCATTTTGAAGTAGGATAGAAATAGAATTATTAACTTCTCAATTCCTGATTTCCTCTAACCGGATGAAGAAATTATTTGTTATGTAATAAGCAGAGAATATGAGAAACACTTCTCAGGTACATATTGATATTGTAGAATAATTGTATGCATTCACTTTCAGGGGCATTTACCCAGTTATACAGCAATGCCCAATTTACTCTATGGCGCCTATGTGTGTTTGGTATGTTTTAGCGTATTGTAGACAAGCCAGGATAGTTTTGTCAGGTCATGTCTTGTGTCAATGCTGATGTGACCATCAACAAGAGCTTTAATGTTAATCAAATGATCATGATTAAAAACTAAATAATGATTAATATATATTTTTTTAAACAATGTTTTCTAAAGATCCTGTTAGGGTTTGGTTTTGGGTTGTTTGTTCTGTGGGGTGTTTTTTTTTTTTTTTGGCCTATGGTGTCATGCCAGTGATATTCACTGATAGTATTTATATGAAGTCCTTACTAGATTTATATGGGAGAATTACTCTTTTCACATTCTTGTATCAGATGATGATCATACGGTTTTCAGAAGGGCATTATTATGTTTTAGAAGGGTATGAATTTTTCCTCAATATTCTGTTATAGATATGAAAAAAGTTTATTAATTTATTATGAATTATAATACTCTTTTATCTAAGAATAAAAACCAAAGATTGTTCATTATGAATGATTTTTATTTCTTTTCTGAATAAATAGAAACCAAGCTTCTTCTTTTTTCCCTTCCATATTTAATTTACTTTTGAGCTTATATGGAAGGTGCGATAAAATAGTCCTTTCGAAAGCATGCTTGATGCATTTTGAATGTTTTTGTTTACAAAGTAGAATAGTATTTGTTTGATATTGTAACACTGATAATATTACCCTTGTGATATACTATCTATTCGTCTTTTCCTGTTTATGTATGATAAATATTCTATGGGCTGCATCCAGAACCATATATGCCAGCCAGTAGGATAAAATCATGCTAAGTACGATTTGAAAAATCCAAAAAACATGATTGAAAATCTTATTAATTTTATCTGGGGTGAAAAATTTTGCTTCAGTTCCTTCCTCTTTAATATTTTTGTAGGCTTGAAACAGATATGAAAGGCAACTTCAATATTACCAATGCTGATGGGTTTTTTTCTTCTTGAGAAATTGGGTGTTAGTGTAAGCTGTGTAGAAAGTACGATTTTGGTTTCTGTAAAGTTGGCAGCTATGTAGAACAATCCGAACCCAGGATGTAAGATCTAAGCTCCCTGTGCTGTTTCCCCGATCTCAACTGAGAGAGGAAAGAATAGGACCACTGCCAGTCTCTCAATGCATGCCGTATGAGGCGTCTAAGGGTTGAGTGGGAGCTCGTTCTCCCATCTGCACTGTCTTCTATCTGTCAAGCTCTTTTGTACCCTCAGAGGAGGGGGGAGGTTTTGCTGAGGAGGCCTAAATCTAGTGGCCATCACCTAATTGTGTTCATTGCTTGACTTAAAAATACCATTGGGATCACTTGCTATCTAGAAGGACCTAGTACTTTTGTACACTAAAGGTGTTAGAAAATCCTGGACGGTCTTTGCATTGCATACTTTGGGGTTTGATGACCATTAATTTTTTTATTTTTTATTATATTTTTTTTGGAGGGATGAGTTTTTTAAATTTGTAAATCATCTCTCCATTAAGTTATCTTTATTATTAATGTATTATACTTATTATTTTGAAATGCTTCTTTTCCTCCTTTACCCCCCTTCTATTAAAATTAAAATCTATTTCGTCTACTTCTGTTCCTTTTAATTAAATTAATACCCTATCGCCTTATTTTTTCCATGGGCGCTGAGATGACCCTAGAGGTTGATAGAGCCCTTAAACTCCTACTAATTCATGTAAATTTTAAATAGTGGGAATGGCTTAGGAAAACAAGCTATGAAGCATCATGCTAATGCTAATCTTTGGTCCTAGTGTAAGAACCCCTGCACTTATATCCATTTTTATTTCATGCATTGTTACTAGTTTTTATTATTATTATTATTGTTATTGTTATTATTAATTATTTAATTCTCTAAGTATTCTTATTAAACATTGTGATGAAGCGGTTCAGAATTTCAGCTTACAGTCAACATATTCTACTTAATTCTATAGTATAAGGTTATGGACCATGTATATAATATACACATTTGTGCATTTTTATTTTAAATTACCACACTACAATTTTCAACTTTTTATTTGTGTACATTACTGAAATTGTTGCCATTTGCTTGATACTAATGATAATGATTAAAAGGAAGTATTTAGTAAGTAAAGGAAAAAAATCCCTTGAGAAGCATTTATCTTGTTGGTCTATAAATAATCATTTAAACATTCTATTTTTTTACAAGGGATTCATATTACAGCCAGGTTATAGTTATACCTATTAAAATTATTCTTAATTCTGATCAATACTTACTTTGGCCTTTTGATATTCTCATGACACCTGCTACCTCTTATTCAAGAAGACTTGGGCAACAGTTATTGTTTCTATTATTGATAGATGTATATTTTTACCTCTGGCCATTTTCAAAAGATAGTTATTGTACTTTTATAGCATTATACATAAGACATGATTACTACGTACGGTATTAAATATATATGTACCAAATTTGACAATTCTACCCTTCTAAAATGGATTTGACATTGTGTAAGAGATTTTTAGAGCTGTTGGTTATCATTACACTTACACTAGAGAAAGGAGAGAAATATGACAAGAGGCATACAATTTTTGCATTGAATTGGAAATAATGTATATAAACTATAACAATATAATAGATATATTTAGTAATATGGTGCTATACTTTTTTCTTTTTTTTTTAAGTGGACAGATGAGTCAGACAGGAGCAGTGCATTTACTTATCTTCATTAATATTAACATACCAGGTGACTTCGAAAAAAGTCTGCACTAAGAAATTGCATTAAAAAGATAAATATTTTGCTGTTATAGAAAATAAGACCATAAGCCGTAATTTTTGACTTTGGACAATTTTGGTACACATTGAAGCACCAAGGACCAATTATTTATGGAAAAATAATGCTTAAAAGTGTAAAAACTGGCAAGTAACAAAATTCAAATCAAAATGTTAAGTCAACAGCACAAAAATAGAGAAAAGGTTAAAGAATAAAGCATTAAAATATTAACGGTGAGAAAAAATTGATTTGGCACCATGGCATTACTCTCTGATGAATCCCTGATGTAGTCTTTGAAATCCATCACCATTAACAACAATGCTCAAACATGATGCAACCATTTTACACAACGGTGCTTTGCTTAGTTTGGAGAGAAAAATCAAAGTGAGAAATGTCATTTTTGAGGTAACTTTGCAAATTTCTATATAGCCGTAATAGTGAAACTTTGTAGGCAAAATTTCCATATATTTTTCTCTATTTGAGCGCAATTTAGTAAAAGACAAAACAATATGAGAAACAGAGAGGGTTTTTTTTTTTTAGGATACTCTTTTTTTGTGGTCAGTTATTTGTTTTTGTGCAATGGATTACCATCCTATATTTGACAGAAATTTTTTAAAATGAAATTGAATCACATAATTTATGATTTATCATAGTAGTAATGTATATTAATGATGATTAGTTTCATTGAATTTACCTGTCATTTCTTGCCTAATCCAATATCAATTCTAATCAGAATTATTTGTTATTTTGATATGTGGAGTACAATGTTCTTTTTGCTTTATCAAATTAAGTCATTCATCTGTCATTTTTTAGGACACTGGGCTTGGATTTTTATGAACTGTCAAAAATGATCAGTGAGCATTTTTATGCCAACAAATGGTTTTGTTTGAGTACTTGAAATGTGAATTGGGATTTACATAGTACTACATATAAATATCCCATATATGTACAGGCAAACTTTTGAAGCCTAGAGCTTTTCTTTATCAACTGATTTGAATATGTACCTTTTGGCCTCTAGAACAATGACTTTTTGGTAATTGATAATCAATGAATACATTTCTGAATTTTTACATCAACAACTTGTAACTTAAATTTTTATATTGATTTAATTTATCAAGGAAGGTTACTCTCGTGCATCTTGAGAGCTTGGGCCAATTCAAAATATCGCTAATGCTGTCACCAACAGTTGACTTAAAGAAAATCTAGAAATCGAGCCTGACTTATTTCTGTGGTCAAATTTAACTAATTCAGTCCCATATGCCATATGCCCCTCACTGTGGCGCGTTATAACTTTTCAGATTCTCATGAGTCGACGTCACTGACTCGCCTATTTCAAGCGAAAATAAAATTGTACCTATTACATAGTAGTATAAAACTAAATCTTATACTATTCATTATTTTGGATACATCCAGCATCCTTTGAAAACGATCAACTGCTGCCAGTCTCTTTCTATTTGTTTTTTTACTCTTTTGTTTAAATGTTGCTACTGAAAACATGGCATACTGGACTAATTGATTATCATCTGCAAGATCTTTGGAATTTCTCAACCCCATGGTTAAAAATTAAAGTGAATTTGATGAATCTGATATGTCAAATAATAATTTTAGTGCCGGTACTGACAGTGAAAGTGTTAGCGATGAAAATAATGTTGAAATAAAGATAGAATCTAGTTCTAGATGAACCTGGACCATTAAGACCTAGAGGAAGATAAAGGAATTTTGATCTTGTAGATCTGGTTTGTGATTCTTAGGACACAGATTTTTCCAGGTCTGGTCCTTCTTCTACAACTGCCAGACCTAAATCTAGATCAAAGTCTGGTAATTCATCAATAAACCTAACTTCCATTGCATTCAACTTGAAGGAAATTCCAATGAGGAAGTCATTTGATCGAATTTTTGCTTCCTCACCATATATCTCGTGTGATAAAAAAATTCATAAAATAAAAAGTTCTCAACGTTTCTTCACAAAATTTCCTTTGAAATTGGATATATAAATTTCCCTTATTACCATCATTAACATCAAGATCACTTCAGACTCCTAGATTTGTTTATTATAATGGCTTCATTTATATAGAAAATGATACATTTTATACATTTTCATGTGATTTTTTATTTTTCAATTCAACTCATAAAAACACAAAAATAAAGCCCCAAATTTTGTAAATACTTTTTTTTTTGGTTCCCCAATCATTTCTGAAAACAACATTAATATTATGCCAAATGATATGGTTTGTCTAATTAGTTAGGGAGCTATTGCAAAAAATAAAAGGCTTATTTTTTTCTACTAGAAGATTTCAGTGTGGGGTCAGTAGGGGAAGTTTTGGCACTGTGAGTAGTGTGAGACTGAATCAGTTAAGAGACCTGCTGTGACCCGAAAAATAAAGGTAGTTTTTAATGTTGGAAATCTGTAACTTTTGTTTCCCCCAGCTTAACCAGTGTGGTATGGCCTATCGTCCATAAAGTGATTGATTAATGATTTCATGACTTTTTTAAGTTAATGGAGAAATATTGTTCATTCCCTGTGTTCATGCTCTTAATGACATGGCGGTCATTTACATTATTTGATTGAAGGGATTGTTGATTCCTAATTGTTTGCAAAATGTTATGAAACAGCCCTTGTTGTAACTATTTCTTGATTCCCTCTTTTTCATGTACCCCAACAGTTGGTCGGACAATATTTAATGTTGCATTTGCCATTTTATGAATGAGAAGAAAATTTAAATTAAAGACTTAAGCACAGTTATTGCCTGGTTTTCCAAATATTTCTTTGTGGTATTGAACTGTGTGATGATGACTTTTTTTTTATTAACAACCTCAAGTAATAATGTTTTTTGTTCTTCTTTAAACTTATTTTTGTTGATTGTCTATTCTGGTTACATTATACCAAGTTCTTCATAATTTTAGTATTATTTTCCTTACACATTACATTGCGTATGCTAGTTGAGAGGTTTGAGCAAAATTAATTTGAGCAAAACACCTAAGCAAGACAAAGAATGTAAAAACATGTTTGATAAGTGACAAATTGTGAATCAGTATCACACTTGGGCTTTCCAGTGCTGTCACTGTAATGCATACATTTATAAAAATAGTATGGAAAAATTATTATTGGAAATAGTCTAATTATTTATTGACATTGACAAAAAAGGGATACAGTCCAGCCCATTTTATCGACATCCAGCACACATCTAATTCCGTCCCCTTTATTTCCTACTTATATATTGATTGTAAGTTAAGAAAAAACCCAAATCGTTGGTGGCTGATGAAATCGTGAATTCCACAAAATGTACCTCTCTCTCCCTCTCTCTCTCTCAAAGACATAAGCGCAATTTAATCTCACATACAATTACATTCACTTGATTTGTAAAACAATTAGTTTCATTCATGCATATTTCTTTTTCTTGCAAAAATTAACAATCACTTTGGAATGAGTACATTTACCAAATATTTAATTTTAATGAGTATTTTGTTGAAAGATTCAAATACCACCAAGTGTCATCATGTACAAGCTTTGACTTGCAGCGAAGCTGATTCATGGACAGATTCCACTGTTGAAACAGATAAAAGATACAGTGAAACGATTTATTTTTTAATCGACAGTATGAACCTTTGTTTAAACATTATAGAAAGAATACACTGAACCACATATGGGCTGTTACTTCTACTTATAATAAGTCATTCTTCCGACATTCAACTACCAACTCTCCACACACACACACACACACACACCCACACCACACCCACCTCCCCTCTCTCTCTCTCTCTCTCTCTCTCTCTCTCTCTCTCTCTCTCTCTCTCTCTCTCTCTCTCTCTCTCTCTCT